>SNQJ01S0009549.1:110457-127709 GCA_010110895.2 Picea sitchensis
ATACCAAGGAGACATTTTCATTTTGAATCATCTTGTACTTGAACATTTAAGTGGGGTAAAAGGAGGTTGCCCCCTCGAAGAGGCTTATTATATGAAATTATCTCTTTTTCAAGGCATTGAGTACTCTTCCTGAGGTTTTTCTATGCTATATTAATGTTTGGTTCTTAACATATTCACGCATTACTACGCCCATGGAGAAATTGTTAAAAAGGGATATAAAGTTTCAATGGAATGATGAGTGCCAACAAAGCTTGGACATATTGAAGGAGAAAATGGTGACTGTGCCAATTCTGGTGTTTCCAGATTGGTCAAAATAATTTCATGCTCATGTGGATGCATCTACAATAGCACTTGGAGAAGTATTAACACAACCAGGAGAAGGTGATATAGATCACCCTATAGCATTTGCAAGAAAGAAGTTGTCAGATTCAAAACAAAATTAGAATACAACAGAAAGAGAAGGTTTGGATATGGTGTATGCATTGCAGAAGTTCATACATTATTTGTTAGGCCAACATTTTAAAATGTTTACAGATCACTCTACTCTTAGATATTTGGTCAACAAGCCAGTGTTGGGGGGAAGAATATGTATATGGTTGATGCTATTTCAAGAGATTGATTTTGAAGTAGTTGTGAAACCTAGAAGATTCAATGCAAGGCTAGATCATCTATCTAGGATAAGTAATGGAGAGGAACCAAGCAGCTTGGAGGAAAATTTTCCTAATGCACAAATTGTTTTAGTGTAGATTGTTGATGAATATTTTGTTGACATTATAGAATTTTTTAGTACAATATTTTCCCCAAAAGAATATAATATTGTGTAGAAGAAGAATTTGGTAGGTAGAGATACAAGCTACGAACTTATTGCAGGACACTTGTATAAACTAAGTGCAGACAACATTCTAATAATATGTTTTAGGGAGCGTGAATGTCCTATCATCTTAGAATAATCACATGAAGGAATAGTTGGAGGACACTACACAGGAAAGGCTACTGCATATAAGATATTGTGAAAAAGACTATGGGGACCAACGGTTTCTAAGGATGAAAAGGAGTATTTTCATAATTGTGATGTCTATCAGAGGGTTGGAAATCCATACAGGAGAGATGAGATGCCATTAATACCTCAGGTAACTTTGAAAGTGCTTGACAAGTGGGAAGTAGAATTTGTAGGACCAATCAATCGGCAAGCTAGAAGATCAAGAGAAAGGTATATCATTACTATGACATAATACTTAACCAGATGGGTTAAGGAAACAATAATAAAATATTGCAGCGCATAGACTGCAACACTCTTCCTATTTGAGAAAGTAATTACAAGATTTGGATGCCCTAGAATTTTGATCAGTGATCGGGGAACTCATTTTATAAATAGTACCATCCAAGAAATGATTGAATATTTTGAGGTACATCATCAGAACATAACTTCATACCATGCCCAGACTAATGGGACATTGGAAGAATTTAATAAGATATTGGAGAATTCCTTAACCAATATTTGTAATGTGAACAGGGATGATTGGGATTTGAAGATACCAGTAGTCTTATGGGATTATAGAAATACATGAGAAAAACTTAATAGGGTAGACACCTTTCATATTGGTGTATGGACATGAAGAAATAGTACCTTTGGAGTATTTGATTCCTATTCTATGCATTGCATCCATTACATATATGAAATAAAGAGGCATAATTCAAGAAAGATTGTCTCAACTCATGGAATTAGAATAAGACATAATTATGGTTGGTTTTAATCATGAAGTACATAAAGAAAAGGATAAATCTTGGCATGATAGATATATCAAGCAAAAAAACTTTAAGGAAATGGATTTGGTTATCCTCTATGACAATAAATATTTGCAACACCCAAGGAAATTCAGGATGCATTGTCTGGGACCATATGAGATACAGTCTGTCGCAGATGGAGGTGTTTTGTAGTTGCAGGATCTAGCAGGAAAATAAATTCAAGGATTGGAGAATAGTAGTCAAATGGAACCGCATATAGACAATCAACCCAGTAACCCTTAGTATATTCTGCGCAGAGAGTTAGAATTGTACATATTGTATATAGTAGGAGATAAAATAAAAAAAGAAGAAAAAAGTGGAAAAATGAGAAAAATCCAAAAAGAAGTAGATGGATAAGTGGTAGACAAGAAGTTAGATGATACATCATGCAACAGAATATAGTAAGTGGTATGAGAGAATCTAAAGACACTTGTGCCAGAAAAAGGTTAACACAAGGCATCGAGACAAAAAGCGACCAGAAAGAGGAAAACTGGTGATCGAAAAAGTACAGCATGACAGAGCTTTTATGACATGAGGTATAAAAGAAGGAACCTTGCAAGGTAAGACTCATTATGACTTTGAGTAGACGAGAGCTAAGGAGAGAAAAATAAGTACGAACATGTATTTCCGAAGGATCCAACAAAGATTCATAGTAGTATTTTCAGTATTTTGTAGAATGGAGCCGTCGAATGTTGGAGCACCTAGTCAAACCTCAAGGAAGACACACATCACCATAAGATCTTCGTAGGAGCAAGCAACATAAGTAGAAAAACCTATTCAACCGGAGGGAGTGGTAGATGTGGATTCCATTCCTTCACCCATCATTGAGATGGTTATTCTAACGATTTTAGAGGAGTAGGAACTAGTGATGGAGAAAATGGATGTTGATCTGAGGGTCAAAGAACAAAACCCTGCCACAAAGAAAAACCCTACACACCAGTTGGGATTAGGAGCATCACATCAAACAAATTAGTAAGGAGAAGAACACATAGAATCATATGAGCCTAGGGCACAGGTTGAAGCAGCGCAACAACCTGTTGCAGAGACATCACAATAATTAGAAGAATAGGCACAAGTTGAAGATATCACAGGAAAATATAATTATGACACAAAGGTATAAGAGGATGTGCACCATGAAGCAGGGCCATCAACTATGACATAAAATTCAAAGGTAAAATAGGTGTTACAAAGGTCACTGCGTAAACAAAAAGAAGTAGCATCGACACTATCATGCATACCCGAAGGATTCACGATCCTTCCTGGAATATTGGGATGTGTGGGGAAATTGAAGTTTGTGGATCATAATGTTACAAATAGGGACAAGTTCCCTAATTTTGCGCCACAAGTTTATATGGAGATAAAAGGTACAAGACTGAAAGGAGATCCAATCTTAGAACCAAAGCAGTGGATCACAGGGTTGTATAACACCAGAATAATGAACTTGTTAGAAATCCCTCATTTTGGAAGGGGTAAAGATGTAAAAAATGGTGTCAAAAAATTATTGGCCTTAGTGCATGGAGGTTTTCTCTAGATGGAAAAACCGGTTATAATAGATGTAGACCCGATTGTATAAATCACAGGTCTTACAATATATCGAGAAAATCCATAACAATATATATATGACAAGACAAAGGAGAAATCCCTGACAGAGGAGATGAAGAAGACATATGGAACTAAGAGAGGGTCCCGAGGAATCATAATTAACAGAATCAGTGAACCTGCAACAAGATTGGAAACTAAGTTGATGACATGAAAATTGTTGAGGAAGTGTTGCAAGGAATAAACACCAACATGAGACATAGCAACAGTCGTACAGTGCGTGAAAGGAATCCTACTCAGTTTGGCCCCATACTTATTGAATTTATTTTTGGATGACTGTAAGGATGTGCAGGACTTTGGAAAATAGTTCCATTACACATGGATGATCATACTCATAGCATTGGTGGGTTGGGGACACCCTAAATAAAATGGATTTTTTCCAAAGGATAGGAAAGTGTCATGCAGTGCAATATACAACTTTGTGACATGGTTCTGATGCAAAAAGAAGGAAGGAAAATGGTAGTATATTTTTGATGTATTTTGATGAGATGCAGGAAAAGGTGGCTGAGACATGGAGGATACCACAAGAAGTGGTGGAAGAGAATAAGAACATAGCCAATATTTAGGTGTCCATACACAATATGTGGATCCATGCAAAGAGGGATCCCAAGAATAATTGGTTACAAATGAGGTACTGTGTAACAGAAGAGGAAGTACAATGGGCCATTAAAGACTGGCCTAATGAATGGAAAGTACCAATTATTTCTAAGAAGGTACAAAAGGGTAAGAAGAAAGCATAAGTTGGCTCATCATAGAAATCAAATAGTCCAACAACAAATACAAGGAAGGATGCAGAGCATGCCAAGGATACTGGAGGGAGAACAACAGTAAGAAAAATAAGACAAAATAATACTATCCCAAATCCCTTAGTGCAAGAGAAGGACCGCGTCGAAGTAACGAATGGAGAAGAACAAAAGGATAATAATGTTCCTATGAAGGAGGGACTAAGAGGAGGCTATGTACCCAACATGGAATTACGAGTGACTACAACGCAAACAAAAAAATTTCCAATGAAGAGGACGGTCTTCTAGGAAGAAGTTCACTAAAAGAAGATGAAGTTGCACAAAAGCATCCCTGAGCTTACATTGATGGAAGATGACATAAAGTTAATTGCTCAGAAAGTGCAGGACCATGCAGCAAAGGCATGGTACGATGTTGAAAACAAGAGAGAGGAGATCATTAAGAAGCTGAAAGAAGTTAAGTTCACATTGGCACAGTTGCAATTGAATACATTGAAGTAGAAGGAACAAGCACAACCATAGTGGACTTCTCAAGAAACAATAGTTCCAGTGTAGGAAACGGTCTAGATTATATCAACGGGGAGTGAATATTTGTATCACCTAGGACATGTTGCAAAGGGATGAGGAGACAACGCAAAAATAGTTAAAGGACATAGACCACTTGGAATTGGCACTAGAAAAGGTCCCAACCAAAGTGCAGTATAAAATTCAAGTCAATGTCGCACAAGAGATTCAATAAAGGGATCACATAGATGCGATGGATTTACAATTGGATAAGACAGTAAATGACACACTGAAGATAATAATACACAAGGTGCAAGTTGAGAGGGAGGAAGTGAAACAACGCATTTCTCAGATAGAGAAGCATGTAGAATACTTATTCAAAACAATTTTGGACAACCCCAAATAAGGAGAAAATTTACATATAGAGGAGAATATTGGGAAAATAGTGCAGGAAATGGAAAAATATAAAATCCACATAACAAAGTTGATGGAACTCTTACAACCAATCACACCACCAGAATTTAGATCACAAAGAAAGCAAGAGGTGACATACAACATTTAGAACATTGTGCAGAGCATCCAATAAGTCACAGAGTTATACAATAGAAGCATGCAATTATGGAAAAGTATGAAAGAGGGCGAAAAGATGCACGAGTTGGAACAAAAGGAACAAAGAGTGAACACTTCTGCATAGTAATTGAAACAAAAGAATAAGGAAATGAAAATTCAGGATATGTTGAGGAGCGCGCAGGAGTTGAATAACGTGTAGGTGGAATTGAAGAATATACAAGCAGAGAAGAAGGTGAGGTAGGCTTAGCTGGAGCCACTCCAAGAAGATGAAAATTAGATGCTGATAGAGATTGATACAACTAAGGGACATGTTGAAAACATTAGGATGGAGACTAAAGAATTGTTGAAAGAGCATATCACTGCACAGACTGTGTATTTAGTAGTAGATAAGAGCACATAGGTCAAATATTGAGGTGAAGACTTTTCAGGTGTTGGAAGATTGATTGTTGTCATTGATGTCAACCCTAGTCATGGGTTTTGGACCGCAAGATTGATAAAGGTATTTGGACATGAAGGAAAATTCACATGCATATACAACACCCATGAATGGACTGTGTATTTAGTAGTAGATAAGAGCACATAGGTCAAATATTGAGGTGAAGACTTTTCAGGTGTTGGAAGATTGATTGTTGTCATTGATGTCAACCCTAGCCATGGGTTTTGACCGCAAGATTGGATAAAGGTATTTGGACATGAAGGAAAATTCATGCATATACAACACCCATGAAATGGATAGTATACATCATGTTGTTTCCTGGGTGGTATGTGGCATGTCACATGGATCCTCATGGTTGAGGAGAAATGAATTTTGAAGATGACAAAGTGAATTGAAAGGAAGTACATGTAGGTTCCCAGTGTAACAATTAAAAGAAAATAATTACAAAAATAAGAAAGTGTCAGTCGGCCTTAATGTTAAAAGGCGAAGTGATACAATGGTGTATAAATAAATATCATATACATTCATTTGATACAAGTCTAATTTCGAGGGAAGAAGAAGTAAAAAGAAGGTCGGATTTCAAGGAGGATGAAGTCTTATGGTGATGTGTTCTAAGGTATGTTATTTTCAAAATATCTTACCATTTTTCTATAACGCTTTTTCTAGAAATCCACTCGACAGAACGCTATGGTATTGAGGAGAAGACATATCAAGGTACTCTCCGAAAAAGGTCCAAATTTTGATTCTTATAAGCCATGGAGATACACTCTATGAATATAGGGTTTGTGACTACCTCCTAAACTAGTCAACAATAAACAAAAATTCCTGCAAACCATAACGTTTTCATATATCCTCCAACATATAGACCACTTCCATTGAAAGAGCATGACTTTAGTTTCATGTGTGAGTTTCGTAATCAGATGTTAAATATTGAGCATGGGGCATGTTGTACGTTGGGTCTCTCTCAACAAAACCAATTGAATAAAGTCTACCATTCTTTCTATAACCTCTTTGGGAGGATTCAAGGAGTGAAAAATTAGAGGAGTTTCAGAGAATACATTGAGTAACATTATCTACGATCAAAGTAATTCAAGAATTTAACAATTGCAGAAATTGAAGAAGTCTCATAAAGCATTATCAGTTCTATGTGATGATTGGTTGATGGTGATGATTGAATGTAAAGTTTTTATTATCTCATATATTCTTAGGTGGAAGGAAGGCGAAATGATCGAGAGTTAAATCCTTTGATATTGAGGATTGTACCTCTGAGGTTTATCCCTCCCTTACATTTGAAGTTGTGTTTTACCTTCAAGTCATTACTTTGAACAAAAACTATTGATTATTTCATATATTATGCATGGTGTATTGTGGTGTGGGGTATTGGTGTAACTCTATACTATTGTTCATTTCTCATCGATATAATTTAATATTTACATAAGTTGAAAAAGGTTTTAAATACTGACATTCACCTCTCAAGATCAATAATTGGTATCGAGTTACAGATACCATCCCGGATGGATTGACAGATTCAAAGAAATCCATAGGGATCATGTGCATCCGAAAAATATCTTTGGGACAAGCTAAAGAACTTTACGCAAGGGAAGAAGCGTAAGAAGAAGAAGAAGTTGAAGAAGATTACAACATAATGATTTCAAAGAAGAAAATAGAGGTTAGTTCTTTTACTTTAATTGTGAAGGAGTAGGTCACATTGAATTTGAATGTCCTCATCCAAGGATTGGAAAGAAGTGACACCAAGCAGAAGAAAGTCTAATGAAGAAGAAGAAAATCATAAAGAAAAATTATTCTACAAGAAGATGAGAATCTAAAAATTGAAGCATGTTGAGATTGAAAATAGCAAGCTCAAAGAAACGAAAGAAAAACTAAGAAGTGAATTGGTTATTTCGTGAAAAGACAATTGTCTCATTGAGGAAGAGCTAAGAAACCTCAAGTGCCAAAATAATTAACACATCTTGAATGCATAAGAAACTTCACAAAGAAGATGCAAATACCAAAAGGTGTTGAAGAAAAGAGCTACACGCATGCCTTGATGAGAAGTGGACCAGATACCGTGAAGAAGGAATGATTACAAAAGACACGAATATCCAAGAAGACCTCCTACCTTCAAAATCAAAGAAGCTCCAATCAGACTGAAGGAAACTACATAAGAATAGATCATGAACCCGATGGACTACATACATCACAAACAAGCCCACTTACTCCAAAGTATCAAAATTTTCTTTGTAATTGTTATACTTGCAAACATTTTGAACATAAGGCAATTAACTGCAGAAACAAACACAGAAAATAATGCACGATGAATTGTGTAAATAGAAGATATGAAATAATTGTGGATTTGTCAACAAAAGTTAATTCATTTTAATTCGCTGATGGACAAAAAATATTGTATGCCAAATGCAATTATCTTGGTCACAAAGCACGAGATCGGCAGAGACATGAATGAAGATGTGCCTATGCCAACCACAAGATGAGAAGGAAATATATTCCAAACAATGAAGATTGTCAATAGCATCGACTAAAATGTAAAGAAGAAGATGAATGGTACATAGACACGTGGATGTTCTTCACACATGAATGGGATCAAGACAAATTCATCAAGAAGAGAAAGGGAGGCAATCTGCATTTGAGATGACTCCATCCAAAATAATACTTGGAGAAGGTGTAGCATAGCTTGGAAGAAAAATGTAAAGAAAAAGAATGTTCTATTGGTTGAAGATCTGAATCATAATTCCACTTAGTGTTAGTAAAATGTGTGATCATGATACACTCTACGTTTGTCTCCCTAAAATGTAAAATCAGAGAAAATAACTCAGGAAGATTGGTATTCTTGTTGCAGTTGCAACAAGAAGACATAACAACATATACATCCTAGACATGAAGAAGAGAGAGAAGACAAGCCACAAAAAAGGATTCTAAGAAAAAGTTCCAAAGACCAACAATAAGGATGAAGTATTGAGTGCCACATGTTTAGGGGAGCATTCCAAAGAAGAAGGATACCTTTTCCATTAAACCTAGGGGAGACCATAATGGCCATTGATGTCGCTGGGAGAGAAATTGGGATCATGCATTGATAGGGAAGATGAGGTTCCCATCAATGACAAAGGGGAGATTGTCATTGATGTCAATCCTGTCATGGGTTTTGGACCTAAGATTGATACAAAGGTATTTGGATTATTAAAGGAAAATGCACATGATATACAACACCAAGGAATGGATAGTATACATCATGTTGTTTCGTGGTATGTGGCACATCACAGATCCATGGTTGAGGAGAATCGAATTCTTTGAAGATGACAAAGGGAATTGAAAAAGGAAGTACATGTAGGCCCCAAAATAATTAAAGAAAATAACTACAAGAAAGTGTCAGGTCGGCCCCACTGTTAAAAGGAAGTGACATAAATAAAGTATAAATAAATATCATTATACATTCATTTGATACAATCTAAATTTCAGAGGAAGAAGTAAAGAACCGGGATTTCAAGGGAGGATGAAGTCTTTGGTGATGCGGTTCTAAGGTATGTTATTTTCAAAGCATCTTACCATTTTATATAACTTTTTTTCTAGAACGATTCATATGGTGAAATCACATGGTATTGAGAGGCCATATCAAGGTACCCTCCTCGGTAAAATTCTTAGCTCTTGATTCTATAATTATGGAGATACACTATGTGGAATATATATCGGTTTGTGACCAAATTCAAACTAGTCAATAAACATGTTCGTAAACAAATATAACTTTTTCTTACAGACTCCAACTAAAGTGGGACAACTTCCATTGGAAATAGTATGGACTTTAGTTTCTTTGTGCGCATTTCATAATCAGATGTTAAACATTGAGCACCCGGTACGTCAGATTAATTTGGGTCTCCTGAATAGACCGTGATTTGAATAAAGTCTACCATTATTTCTATAATCCCTTTTAGAGGATCCAAGGAGTGAAAATTAGAGGAGTTTCAGAGAATACATCGGAGTAACATTATTCACAGGATCTATAATTCCAAGAATCTGAATAATCAAGTAAATTGAAGAAGTCCTCGCAAAGCACATCGTGTTTTATGTGAGATGATTGGCTGATGGTGATGATTTAATGTAAAAGTTTTATTATCTCTCACATATTCTTGGGTGGAAGGAAGGGAAAGGATAGAGAGTTCAAACTCTTGATATTGAGAGACCATCTTCCTCTTGGAGGTTTATCCTCCCTTATTATGGAAGTCAGAGCTACCTTGAAGCCATTACCTCAACCTTGAACAAAAACTATTGATTATTTCTCATATATTGTGCATGGTGTATTGTGGTGTATTGGTGAAACTCTTATACTATTGTTCATTTCTCATTGGATATAATTGAATGGTTTAAGTATAAGTTGAAAAAGGTTTTTAAATTGTACTTGACACTGATTCACCCCCCTCTTAGTATCAACATCAGGAAGATTCCAAGAGTTGGAGAAGTCAATGAAGGAAGCAAACATTTCCTGAGTGGATCAGTATGAGCCACAAGTGAGTGTTGGGGGACTTGCTGGTGTGGGGAACAACACAAAAATTAATGAGGAATTTATAAAAGAGATGAGAAAAGGAGCGCGTTCCATAAATCATGGAAAAACAACATGCCAAAATACAAGGAAAAACAACGTGAGGAAGAGGAAAGGAAAATGAGGAAGGATGGATGCGGATCAGCCACACACAAGAAGTTAGAATGTGGAAAAACCTAATCCACTTAGGGTTAGGGTTTTGGTATTTGATGTAAAGGTATTAACCCATTTTTGTAGTATAAATATGTATTGTAGGATCTGAGGAGTAGTTTTTGGTGAGGTTGTTGAGTCTGTTGAGTTTTGCTAGTGAGATTTGTTACTGAAATAGATATATGAGTGAAGACCTTTGTAGAGAGATGGATTGTACCTAAGGGTCGAGTTGAAAGATGTTGAACTTAGTGCAACCTATTCATCCTCATGGAACATATGTGCATTTCATATGCACTTCTGATGTAATGCGCGTAGTGCAGGAACTTGATGTCGAATAATAAAGAAGTAGAGGATGCCAGATATTTGTGGATGTAGCCCGGCGGGGTGAACCATGACAAAATATTGTGTCACTATGTGGAATGTTCTTTTTATATGGTTTATGAATGAATGAATGAATATGTTATATTTAAAATGCAGCGCCCACTAGAATGATAGATATGAATGATTATATGTTAGAATGTTAGATATAATGTATGATAAAGGGAGAAATAATGTCTAAAATCCCCACAATAGTAGCATCCCCTCCATGATTGCAGACATCTGAGTTCTACAATCACCTAAAATCCATCTCGAGTGTTATTCCAGTGTGCACTTTGTGTGCAACGTTTCCTTCTGGTCTCTGGAAGGGTCGATGGTTTGGAGGATTTTATTGGAAACCTAAAGTAGAACCCATGTCATCCCAAGCATCCAAAATGTCGTCTTAGTTGGTTTCTTTGAAGTGGTGTATCTTGTAACAACTGAGTGCCAAATTTCATAGATCTATATTGGAGTAATACACAGTCTAAAAAATAAATGCTAATACAAAATTCATTAGAAATTTTTCATTTGTAGAAAACCAAAATTAGAATAGGATTTAGGGCCTTGGTGTAGCGTTGGAGAGTAAATTAGCCTAGGCCATTAAATCGAAACTAGGAGTTAGTAGTGAAAGATCAATCCATTAGTATAAAATAATGCTTCTCAAGAAAGATCCTATGATCCATATTGGACCATTATATTTTTTGTCATCTATATCGATCCTTTTAGAGTGGAAAAATTGGAGGAATTAGCTTGTAGGTCCATTTTAGTGGTAGGTCCCAATTTGGAAAATTGGGGTCGAAAAATTTATGGGGCCATTTGGAAGAATCAAACATAATTTTTTTGGGTTAAAACTTTTCTAGCATATCCCAGGCCTTGTGACTCTATTCTACACATCGAGAAATTTCCAATGGTGCAAAAATCACATCAATCAAAGATCGTATGCAAATTTTATTCCTCCCACAATTTGACCTTCCATGTTGGCCACCATGGTACGAGAGGATGCCATGTCATCCCCCATTACTCATGCACATGGGGATAGCCACATATGTAATTTCAAGAATATTATAGAAGGTTCAAAACCTTATCACAATTGAGAGTTGAGGAATTCAAAAACCCACCCCTAGATGGCCATCGAGCTATGTTAAATTATGGGCCACTAGGAGGAGACGGGGTTCCATTCTATGTCATTGTATTTTGTTCCATAGCAAAGCAGAGCAACCAGGAGTGGGAAATTGGAGAGAATAACAGAGGGGGTTAATGTTATATAGTATACCAACATGCCATAGGTGTTGATTAAATCCATAGTGAGTTCATTCTCCTTTGTACTTTCTTTATTTCCATACCATAGAAAAGAGAGCAGAGAAAACTCACCTTCTAGATGGGTTTTCCCCCATAAGAGTTTTGTAGAGAAAATATTTGTCATTCTTTGGATGGTGTGTGATTGTATTTTACTATTCTCTATTTTTCACATTTTATCTATTTCATGCATAAGTGAAAATCAATAACTAAACATTATGGAAATATAAAGGAATTTAACCTTCATAGGTATATTTCGGTTTTATTTATCAAAGTTATTGTGACAAACTATTCTAGTGGAATATCCATGACAATTTATAGATCATATTGGTATTAGAGAAGGTTTTTATTTTGGGTATTTGTGGGAATTTTCATCATCTAGGAATAATCTTAAAGATAGGTCACAGAAACTATATCCATGGAAGACGAGTCTATTCATAACAACCCTCAAGATCCAATAGAACAAATATTTGAGAGGATGGAATTTGAAGTTTCCACAGTCACAATATAAACCTCCCAATGGGGGCTCTAGCAAGAAAGATCGTACCATTCAGAGATGATGGAGGCTCTAACTCAGAGATCATATCATAGGGGAAATCATGAGATTGAGAAGACTTGGGAAAGGAGTCATGAAAATAATCCAAGAAAGAGCATCCGAGTTTGAGTGTTGTGAACCCTTCACAATCCTTTTTCAAGATGTAATCAAAAGTGGAAATAAATTTATATCAAGGTGATATCGATGCATTAAAATTGAATCATTGGTTGCAACAACTTGAAGTTTATTTTAGCGTTCATGATATAGATGAAAAGCATAATATTTCATTGTATATATTTAAGTTAGAGGGGCATTCTTTATCCTAGTGATAAATCCATATAGAAGCACTTAGGTTGGATATTGATCCTCTAGTAAATATGATGGAGGAATTCAAAACCATCATCAAGTCCCAATTCTAACCTAGGGTATGTAGAGGAGTAATGAATCCATTGAAACTGCTACAGGTGGAGGTAGGATCACAGATTACAGGAGTACACCACTAAGTTTAGAAATATGGCCATCATGTCGGGTATCTCTCCCAAGAAACCAGATGTACTGCTCAAGTATTTGGGGGGTTTGAAAAATCATCTATGAAACAAGGTGATGGTCTTCAAGCCAAGTAAAATGGTTGAGGTGTGTGTGCAAGAACAATACCTAGAAAAAATAGGCCAAAAGAAGGGTTATTCAAGTGGTTCTAAGAAAAAATAGCACTAGGGAGATTCCAAGGAGGGGAGGAAGAAGTGGAAAAAAAGAAAATATAAGAAGACAACACTACTAAAAATCATCTCAGATATCCTTGTAACCATTAAAACCATTGAAAAATTGATGTCCACACTGAGGAAAAGTGTTGGAAACTACATCCAGAGATGAATTCGAAGAACCACAAGAAGGAAAGAAAGAAAAAGAACCTTCTAGCCACATATTCGACCAATTAGGTGGAAACTAGCTTAGATATCATTGAATTATTACATGCACATCTATTCAAAAAGAGGTGAATCTGAGTAACCTTCATCATTGGGAAGAGAAGGAGAAGAGAAACCTCTTCTATATCAGATTCAGGTCAAGAAGACCAAGATGGATGCTATGTTTGACTTTGGTTCCCAGGATAATATCATGGTAGTAGATTTGGTTAGAAAGCTTGGATTGGAGGTTCATATTCATCCTATCCCCTATCCATTGGGTTGTTAAACAAGGATGTAGAGATAAAGGTAAAGAAACAATGTACGATTAAATTTTTTGTAAGTGTGTATTTTATTGATGAAGTGGAATTGGACGTAGTACCGCTTGATGTATGTGGAGTAGTGTTTGGAAGCCCTTACATGTATATGAGGGATGTAATAGTTATGTGGAGAGTCAACCAGTACCAACTAATCAAGGATGGGAAGTCCTACATAATCAACATGCATAAAGGCAAGTCAAATATCTCACTGGTAAGTTCCAACCAAGCCAAGAAGTTGAATAGTTCTAGTAAGAAATGTGTTTTTCTTTTCTTAAGACAAAATAAGTCTAATGATGAGTCAATGAGAGTGAATGAATCCCTAGAGGGGTGTACTAAACAATATAAACATCAATTGGAGGAGTTTCTATAGGAATATAGAGGATTTTTTGAGGATACTAAAGGGCTACAACCCAAGAGGGATATGAAGCACAAGATATAGTTATTTCCAGACTCCTCATTATTGAATACTGGGTTGTATAGATAGTTTGTTCTATAAGTGAATGAAGTGAAAAATCAATTGGAGCAATTGTTGGAGAAAGGTGTGATTCAACCAAATACCTCACCTTGTGGGTCACCCATCATAATTTTACCGAAAAAGGATGGGACTTGGATAATGTGAATCGATTATAGGGAATTGAACAAGATTACATTGAATAATTGATACCCTCCACCAAGGATCAATGATCTGTTGGATCAGCTAAAGCATGTCAAGTACTTCACTAAGATGCATTTGAAATCAAGATATCACTAGTTATGAGTCAAAGAAGAAGATACTTGGAAGATTTCCTTCAATATAAGGAAATGTTTGTATGAGTGGTTCGTTATTCCATTCATTTTATGCAATGCACTGGCTACATTTATGAGACTAATGAATAATGTTTTATACCCTTATCTAGATTCATTTGTTATTGTCTATTTGGATGATATATTGGTTTATAGCACTACCTGGGAGGAGCACATCTCACATCTTATGCAGGTGTTAGAGACTCTGAAAAATCACCAGTTGTTGGCCAATCTAAAGAAATACAAGCTTTCTTTGTAGTCTTTGGTGTATTTTGGGCATGTGATCAGTGGAAGGGAGCTCAATATAGATCCCACAAAGATGGAGGCCATCATGAAATGGCCAGTTCCTAAAAATTTCACTGAATTTAGGATTTTTTTGGGGGCAACACAATAATTTCGAAAGTTCAAAACTTCATTTTTAGTGGTAGTTTCACCACTCCACGCCATAACAACTAGTTGTAATATTTTCTAGTGGGGGAAGAATCAAAATAAGGCATTTGATGAGATCAAAATAAATATCAACGAAAGAACCAATTCTCACGCTACCAAACTTGAAGAAGCCCTTCAAACTCAACAAATATGCAAGTGGGTATGTTATGGGAGAATTTTTTATACAAGGAGGAAGGTGGGTATGCTATCATTCTAAAATATTTCATGGGGCAGTTATCAACTACCCTACCTATGACAAGGAACTCTATGTCATGGTTCAAGTTGTAAAGAAGAGGAAGCATTATATGATGGGAAAGGAAACCATCATCCACACAGATCACCAATCACTACAATATTTGTAGGCCTAGAGAAAGCTACAACAAACCAGGAATTACAAGTGGATGGGGTTTTTACAACAATTCCATCTAGTCATAAAGTATAATAAGAGAAGCACAAACAATTTGGAAGAAATACTTTCACAACCACTCACATACAATATTACACATTTGGGAACTATGATGCACATGTATCCTTTTACCCATGATGAATACAAAGAGGAATACACAGAAAATCAGGACTTCAGGAAGATGTTTCAACAACTACATGGCCAAATGTGTATAGAAGAAGGTAATGGAAAGGATGAATATCATTTCCATAATGGTTTACTCTACAAGATCGAAAAGCTTTGTATCCCTAAAGGTGAATGTTGTAGCTTATCAAAGAGGCTCATATCTCCATGATTAACATAAATTTTGGTGTTGGGAAGATAGTTTCCAATTTACAAAGGCATGTGTCCTAGCCCAGAATGGAAAAATATGTAGCATAGTATATTCGAGGATGTATACTTTGTTGTACCAATAATCCCAATAATAGGAAATAAGGTTGATACCATCCCTACCTATACCCACTTGACCTTGGGAAAGAATTTCCATGGATTTTGTGGGATGTTTACCAACCATGCGGAAGGAACATGATTGTTTATTTGTGGTAGTTGACAGGTTCAACAAAATTTTCATTATCATACATTGTAAAAATACCATCAAAGGACAATAAACAACAAAATTATTCTTTGAATAGATTTGGGTGCACTTTGGTATACCAAGGAGCATCATCACAGATAGGGATACTGAATTTCTTAGTGTATTTTAGACTACATTGTGGGAGAAGATGAACACTAAGTTGAAGGGGTATACAAATTTCCAATCACAGACAGATGGGTAGATGGAAGTAGTCAAAAGGAATTTGGTGCAATTTTGATGGGTTACAATCAAAAGCATTTGAAGACTCAGGATTAAAATCTAATCTATATACAACACTCTTGTAAAAGAGAAATCAACACTTCTACTAGTAAGTCATCTTTTGAAACTTTTTTGGGGTATTTTCCCCCTTTAACCTTAGATGTTATATATGGACAATAGGGAGAATTGAGGGAGGACCTCACAAGAGATGCATTAAAAGAATAAAACTTTTTTGAGAATATCAGGAACATACATTTGAAAGTATAGAGACACTGAATAAGTCATGAGAAAAGTGTAAATGTGTTGAACCTACACATAATAGATCTAGCTATGCAATAATGCACACATTTGCAAAGATAATTTGAGAAAGAAGAAGAAGGAGAGAAATAATGAAAGAATTATCATTAACCATTTTCCACACTCGAAGAGTGAATAATTTACAATAGATATAGGCTACATGAGTAACTAATGCACCATAGTAGTGATCTAGAGAGATCTAGACACTCACTGATAGACACTAGAGTGAACTGCCACCTATTCCTAGTTAACTGATCCATGCAATCATCAGTTGATTGAGACACATGTGTGGAAGTGAGAGAGACACATGCAACTCCTGGTGATAAAACCGAGGTTTCCATGCATGAGTGACTTCCACTAGTCTAATTAAGTGTAACTAACTCTGAACTAAAGAGGAACATCGTATTTTGTAGGGAAATATTCTCTAGAGAGAATATTCTCATCTAAGGAATTTCTCTCAACATTGGACTGTAAAAATTTGGAAAATAATTATAGGTGAGTGTGTAATATCTCCAACACCTATTGATTAAGGTTGGTTGCCATTGATGTCAACCCCTGAAGAAAGCCCCGCAACACAAAGGTTTGGGTAATGGACCCAATATTGTTTGATGTAAAGATGACTCATTATTGTCTTTTCATGGTTGATAAAAAGTAAATATGGATGAACTCCAAACTGGTCCCCTTATGGTGAAAGCCCTCACGGGAAGACACTTTGTGGAGTAAGAGAACCCATGCTTAATTGTGAAATAATGAGATGAAGGAAAATGA
>SNQJ01S0009549.1:132554-144613 GCA_010110895.2 Picea sitchensis
TAGTTGATAAGCAACCATGTCCTTCACTCCAAGAAGACCTCGCAATTGTGCAAGTTTATGCACGTTGAAGTTTTTGTTGAATATGTAGATGTATGCATGGATCTGATAAAGTAGATGCATCATTGGTATGTCCATAGATATCCACTTTCTCCTCTTGTAATGAATAAGATCGAAATAAAGTTTGGATGAAATTTTGAAAACCGTGCGGTTATTTCAGGAAAAACGTTGAAATTTTGTTGATTTTAAAACGATCATAACTTCACTTCCTAGACTCTGTTTTAGACCAAAAAAAAAATTGAAATTGGATATTTTCCCGAGAGGAACTCAAATATCCAATTTTTTTCTGCAAATGTTTTTTTATAAAATATCATAATTCAGTTTGATGTGCGTGCCTCCCTTTTTGTCTCCTAAGATGCATCCATTGCGCATGGAAAAGTGTCTGCATGTGACCCTTGAGATGCATGCCATATATCTTCCAAATGAAATTCAGAAAACAAATCTAAAATGGAGCAGACATCATCTTCAATTAATGAAATACAAATTTGTGCAAATACTTTTGTAGACGACTCTTCATAATAAGAGGCTTGATTTTCTTATGGCTTCTCTTGTCGCTCTATCTGTTCAATCTCCTGCATGAAATCTTCACAATATTATTTATTCCTGAATAGAACCTCCAATCTGGTCCATAATTTATTTGGAGTTGATTCTTGTGAGTCATCATATACTTGATGGAGAATTTTAGGAGAAATAAACTAGAGGATATTTCCTATGGCCATATCTTGTCTATTGAGAAAATTGTTTTTCTTATTGGTGGAATTAGGATCTAATTCTATTGCCATAGTTATTTGGTACAAGCATCTGCATCTGATAAGAAACATAATTTTTTTCTTCCAATCCAAATAGTTATGAGGCGTGAGAAGTATTGCCGACAAATAATCCATCTTTTCTACATTCTTCAATCTTTGGTACCTACAAAAAAATAATTTGGTGTAGCTTTTTATTAGTAGTCCGTTGGCTTTGATACCATGTAAATGTATTGAACCTACATAGAATAGATATATCTAGACAATAATACACACATTTGCAGAGAAAATTTGAGAAAGAAGAAGGAGAGAAAGAATGAAAGAATTCTCATTAACCATTTTCCACACTCAAAGAGTGAATAATTTACAATAGATATAGGCTACATGAGTAACTAATGCACCCTAGGAGTGATATAGAGAGATCCAGACACTCACTAATAGACACTGGAGTGAAATGTCACCCATTCCTAGTTAATTGATTGATGGAATCATCAGTTGATCGAGACACTTGTGCGGAAGTTGTAATGTCCCCAAGGCCGAGCCCTGTTGTAAATCATACTTGTGAAATGAATTGTAAATATGTTTAATAGGATGGTGAACCAAGTATATATAATTTGGTGGGCTTATGTGATTTTTAGGCCAGAGAGCCTAAGGGTTGAAGGCCAAGAGCCCGATTTTGTACATGTATCAATGCAGAACATTAATAAAAAATACAAACACTGTCGCGTGCAGATTGACCACGATGAATGCATGATGGGGGAATAAGTTTCCACAGAGTGGGCAAGGGATTAGGGGCTGGATGGTGGGAAAAGGGGGCTAAGTGTTGAGCCTAGGGACTTAAGTCCTAGAGGAACAATATTTTAATATTATTCTGAAAGACATGTGAATATTATGTTTTTACCCTAAGTTCTTTTGGATTGACATGTGACTTCCAAATGGTGGAAGGAATGCACGCTGATGGAAGCATGCAGCTTCATGGGTGACAAGTGTCAACCCAAGCACATGTAGATAAAACTATTGAGTTGAGCCATTATGGGGGTTCTGCCTCCATTCTACCCGATCGTCTGAACGTGAGTCCCATCTGACCTCTGCAAGAATACCCATGTGCATCCTTGAAAGCCGAAAAAAGCCTATGTTGATTTCTGAGATAACCGGTACATCCTATGCCTGAATAGTTTGAGCCTATGCGTGGAATATTTGTACCCTTGGTGCAATCCCAAAACCAAAACCATGAGTCTATCCCGTGATTGCGGAGCCTGTTTGGGAAGCCCATGTCTATTTTCCCAGTTGGTTGTTGCAGCCACGCAGTGCTGGACTGTGCATGTCTTGCTGGCCAGTGTAAGTCCATGCCAAGCCTGTTTGTAACCTCTCTCCAAGTGATGGAGGTGATTTTTGTTGGAAGAGGAAGGTTTTTAGGCCTGTGAGCAACTCTTTCCAGGCGAGAGAGTTTGTTGGGAAGTGGTTTCTTCTAGAGAGTGTCCAGCACCAGCTTCGACCTCTGAGACTTCCTGATCCGGCCTGTTACCGAGACCCAGAGAGGGAGGTGTAGCACTAATGGACTGTTCTTGTGAAGGTGTATACTCCCAGGCAGAACAAACATGTTGGGAATGAGAGTCTGGGAGTAGTGGGCGTAAGATGGCATCCTGGGAAGAATCCTTCCAGTTGTTCTGTGTTGTTTTCCCTGTAACCTTAGCCTAGCCTAGGATTCCTTTCCTTTGGGTGGAGCTTAGTCCCAGCTCGGGGGTGACCCACTACTGAGATAGATGAGCAACATGGTCTAAGGCTGGGAGGTTCGTGGAAGGCCTACATGTGGTTGGTGGAATTACCACCATTTCAAAGATAAGTACCAGCCGATGTTTTAATTATGTTTTTTTGCATGTCTGTGTATTTATAGTTATCATGCATTATTCTGTGTATATGAATTAATGTTAATTCCATGGATTATTTATGTCAGCAGTAATTTTGTGCTGACCCTGAGTTTAAATGTGTTTAACCTATTTTAAATGCATGTTATTAATTAAGCATAAAATGAAGTTTTTCCACAAAGTAGCATATGCCCATCCAGTAGGTTGGATTACGGTCGAGGAAGCACTACAGAATGGTATCAGAGCCAAGGTTTCAAAGCTGAGCCTAGATGGGCCAATTGAGTGGTCTTTGGACCGAGGGTTTAAGGAGAAATTGTGTCTAGAGGACCAATTTCAGACCTTTGAATGCTCCTGAGTGTCAAGGAGTCACATGATCGTGTTACAAAGCTCAGGAGGTTTAGCGGTATTTTAGAATCTGCAGCTGGTGTGGTATATGGCCACTGGGAGAGAGAGAGAGAGTTCAACGCATGGGGTGTTGGCACTGTAGGATCTATTCAGGAGGAAAGGAGAACCCTCATGACCGTCAGATTTGGAGAATGTGTGCAGTGTTTAAAAACCCTTGAGATTTGCACAAGAACACGAAAATTGCAATACACGAAATCCTGAAATGATCTACACCATAGATTGTAAGTGACCGTCGGATCAAGTGGAAGAGTAGACAGTAATTTCAGAAATTCGGCAAATGGAAGTTGAGATGTGCGGATGCATGAACTCCTGATGCCCGAAACCACGAAACGTCGAAAAGATCTACGTCATAGATCTGAGAGAAGTCTAACTGTTGGCTTGACTTGGAATGGACGTGGACACATGAGTGTGCACCATGTGCCAGTGAGTCGAGAAGACAAGCAAGAATGGTGGGATCCGATAACGTCACCGAAGGTGACGTGAACCTTCCTGAATGTGCCACGCACCACCATGGTTAAGGGCGACATCTGTACTGTGGGCCCGGAGGGTAAGGAGATAGAAATTTCGGAAGTCGGGGATTGAAGCAACAAAAGACTTGGAGTCACTGCTTCATGAACTCCCAAGTACTGAAGACCCAAAAACCGAAGTGCCAAAACCCCGAAATCCCAAAGTCCCAAAATTTTCAAAGACAAAAGAACTGTCGAGGATTTAACTGTTGGATTCTCGTGGACCAAAACCCCGAAACCCGAAAGCGAGTACGAGAGTCTCATGGACCAAAACCCTAAAACCCAAAAGTGAGTATGAGAGTCTCATGGACCGAGACCCTGAAACCAGAAGTCCCAAAATTTGCAGAGCCAAACAGAGCTTAGAAAACTTAGTGGATTCGAAACATTTTTTTTCTTATTCATGTTGGTTAATGACTGTTGTGGTTTTTATTAAGGGATAAGGCCTGGAAAACTCTGGTTGACTTCACGTTGTGTGTAAAGAGTTCAATGAGTGTCAGGATAGCTGAAAAACCATGCCGAGTATGGAATTGGAAGAGGTGTAGATTGCCTCTGAAACAGAGGATGAAAGGGTAGGAAGGGATGTTAACCTAGAAATCGAAGGAACAAACTCTAATGGGCATGGAAAAGAGATGGATAAGGAAGGACATATGATGAAACTCATTGAAATATTACAGAAATATGCCCAGGCTCACCGAGCTGATAGCTGCAAGCTCATGAGAGTAAGGGATCAGCAGGGTGAATTCAACTTAAAAATGTTGAAGAGCCTGGAAAGAATAGAAAGGAAATTGGAGAAGAGGAGTGACTCAAGAAAGACAGAGAGTCGCAAGACCCCTGAGAGGAAAATAAGATCAAGAAGTGTCAGAACCCCTGAGAGGAGAAGAAGATCGAGGAGTGGTAGTAGACATCATCGTCGCTCCCCAAAACATTCCAGTAGAGAGGTACATAGTAGTTCAAGCCCATCCCCTACTAGAAAGCACTAAATATCTAGAGTGGATGAATTGCAAGGGGATATGAACAAGATCAAGCCTCCAACATTTGATGGAGAACATAAGAAGGAGGAAGATGTTGAAACATGGTTGCTTGGCATGAGGAAATATTTCCAACTGCAGAATTATTCCTCTCATGCAGAAGGAAGAATTGTGATGTATCAATTGAAAGGAAAAGCATCCATGTGGTGGGATCAGTTTGTGCAGGTGCAACAAATTAGTGAGAAATATATCACTTGGAAGGAGTTCAAGAGGTATTTAGAGAAGAAATACCTGACTAAAAGATACTATGATAGAAATATGAAGGAGTTCTTCAAACTCAAGCTAGGCAGCATGACCATTGATGAATACGAACGAAGTTTTTTGGAACTACTGAAGTATGTTCCATTCATCAAAGATGAGGCTGTCAAGATTCAGAGGTATCTGAGTGGACTGCCACCTGCCATTGGTGACAAGATTCAATATGATGATCCCAAGACTATGGAAGAAACAATAAGAAGGGAAAAATGCTTGTATGAACAACACAGAGAAAAGCCTACCTTTATAGGCTGGTGAGCCAAGTATATATAAGTTGGTGGGCTTGTGTGATTGTTAGGCCATAGATCCTAAGGTTTGAAGGCCAAGAGTCTAATTTTGTACATGTATCAATGCAGAACATTAATAAAAAAATACAAACACCACCGCGTGCAGACCGACCACGATGAATGAGTTATGGGGGACTAAGCTTCCACAGAGTGGGCAAGGGATTAGGGGTTGGAAGGTGGGAAAGGGGGGCTAAGTGTTGAGCCCAGGGACTTAAGTCCTTGGGGAATAATATTTTAATATTATTCTGAAAGACATGTGAATATTATGTTTTTACCCTGAGTTTTTTTGGATTGACATGTGACTTCCAAATGGTGGAAGGAACGCATGCTGATGGAAGCATGTAGCTTCATGGGTGACAAGTGTCAACCCAAGAACATGCAGATAAAACTGTTGAGTTGAGACATGGTGGGGGTTCCACCTCCATTCTACCCGACTGTTTGAGCGTGAGTCCCATCTGTCCTCTGTAAGAATACCCTGGTGCATCCCTGAAATCTGGAAAAATCCTATGTTGATTTCTGAGACAACCAGTACATCCTCTGTCTGAACAGTTTGAGCCTGTGCATGGAATCTCTGTACCCTTGGTGAAATCCCAAAACCAAAATCATGAGTCTATCCCGTGATTGTGTAGCCTGTTTGGGAAGTCTGTGTATGTTTTCCTAGTTGGTTGTTGCGGCCATGTAGTGCTAGACTGTGCGTGGCTTGCTGGCCAGTGTAAGTCTATGCCAAGCCTGTGTGTAACCTCTCTCTAGGTGAGGGAGGTGAATTTTGTTGGAAGAGACAGGTTGTCAAGCCTGTGAGAAACTCTTTCCAAGCGAGAGAGTTTTTTGGGAAGTGGTTTCTTCCAGAGAGTGTCCAACACCATCTTCGGCCTCTGAGACTTCCTGATCTGGCCTGTTGCCGAGACCCAGAGAGGGAGGTGTAGCACCGATGGACTATGCTTGTGAAGGTGTATACTCCTGGGCGGAATAGGCATGTGGGGAATGAGAGTCCCGGAGTAGTGGGCATAAGATGGCATCCTGGGAAGAATCCTTCCAGTTGTTTTGTGTTGTTTTCCCTGTAACCTCATCCTAGCCTAGGATTCCTTGCCTTGGGGTGGAGCTTAGTCCCAGCTCGGGAGTGACCCACTACTGAGCTAGATGAGCAGCGTAGTCTAAGGCTAGGAGGTTCATGGAAGGCTTCCATGTTGTTGGTGGAATTAACACAGTTTCAAAGATAAGTACCAGACGATGTTTTAATTATGTTTTTTCCATGTCTATGTATTTATAGTTATCATGCATTCTGCTGTGTATATGAATTAATGTTAATTCCATGGATTATTTATGTTAGCAGTAATTTTGTGCTGAGCCTGAGTTTAAATGTGTTTAACCTGTTTTAAATGCATGTTATTAATTAAGCATAACATGAAGTTGTTCCGCAAAGTAGCATTTTCCCGGCCAGTGGGTTGGATGATGGCCGGGGAAGCGTTACAGAAGTGAGAGAGACACATGCAACTCCTAGTGATAAAACCGAGGTTTGCATGCACGAGTGACTTCCACTAGTCTAATTGAGTGTAAATGACTCTGAACTGAAGAGGAACATCCTATTTTGTGGGGAAATATTCTCTAGAGAGAATATTCTCATCTAAGGAATCGTTCTCAACATTGGACTATAAAACTTAGGAAAATAATTATAGGTGAGTGTGTAATATCTCCAACAAAACGTACAAGGCTAGACACGACCAACAAAGAATAGAGAGAACATTTAGAGTGGGACAGAGAGTATGGTTACGATTGAATAAGAAAATGCTATAGGGTCCTGGTAAGAAGATCGAGGCTTTTTGATATGGTGCTTTTGAGGTATTGGAAAAGGCGGGATATAACACCTATAGACTCATTCTACCCCCATACATGATAATTTACTCAATATTGAATATGGAGAATATCAAACTCTATGAGCCTTCCATGATAGATCAAGAGGAGGAGGAGTTCCTACCTTCCATAGAGGACTTAGCACTAGATGCTCAGGAACAACTGGCAGAGAACACAATTTTGAAAAAATGGTCCAGAACTACAAGACAAGGGCCACATGACCTTTGGTAGATTGGGTTGAAAGGACAACTTCTAGGCAAAGAAAAGTGGTACTCCAAGGAGAAGGTAGAGGAAAAATTTCCTCACATCATTTAGTAAATATTTTGGCAACCAAAAGCCTCCCTAAATGGGGAGGTATGATTCATATCAGATCTTTATATTGTTTTTCTTCTATCTTGATCCTTTCAGAGTGAAAAAATTGGAGGAATTAGTTGGCAAGGCGATTTTAGTGGTAGGTCCCATATTAGAAAAATGGGGTCTAGAACCTTTCGGGGACATTTGAGACATCAAATAGAATTTTTTTGGATAAAAATTTCATAGTGCAGCTTGGATACTTTTATGCTATTCTACACATTCATACCTTTCCAATGATGTAAAAATCGCATCAATCATAGCTCGTATGCAAAAGTTATGACTCCCACTGCTGGTTGTGGAGCTCGATTATGTTCATGTTTCAGACGTCTTTGTTTTTCAGCCGTGTTTATACCCCCATGAATACTTTACACCCTGGAAGAATGTACACTCCTCCACACGGGGGAGTGCGGGGGGGTTACCCCCCCTGCAAGGTCTGGGGGAAAGCAGACCCCCGGCGGGGTTTGGGGGTGAAGCTCCTGAAGGAACAGTTTCCTTGTAAATGTATATTGTAATTTCATAGTAAATTTGGATTGTTCATTATAAGGTCGCAGATATGATAAATTTTTTTATGTTAGTATTTGTTTCCCTGGAAGGAAACCCTCTTTTATGAGAGAAATGTATTGTGGCTAGGTATCATTGAGAATATTGTATTCTGAGTGAGGAGAGTGTGCTAGAGAAAGAAGATGAAGTTACAATGGGTGTGTTTTAGGTTGTATCCCTTCATTTGATGGATAATAATAAAGGAAGGACTTGGCAATTTCTTTGGTGGATGTAGCCCACACTGGGTGAACCACGTGTATTTGTGTCTCTATTGTATTGTGTATATTTTTTGTTTTATTTCTGTATTTGTTTTGTTTTATTTCTCTACGATCATATTTTTCCAAAAACTCGTATCAGAGAGAAAGTTAACTCACAGGAAAAGAGGGTTACTAGTTCGAGTGGGAGCAATGGTGGAAGATGGAAAGTTTAGGGTCGATAAATTTAACGTCCAAAACTACCAGTTATGGTAGGATGTAGATGGAAGATTATTTATATCAGAAGGATCTATTCCTACCATTGGGTGGAATAAAAGAGAATCCAACAACCATGAATGACAAAGAATGGGAAGTTCTTGACAAAAAGGCACTAGGAACAATATGATTGAGCCTAGCAGCGTCGATGGATTTTAATGTTTCGAGAGAAAAGACAACGAAGGAGTTGATGGATGCATTGGCTAAACTGTATGAACAACCCTCGACGTCCAATAAGGTATTTATAATGAAGAGTTTATTTAATATGAATATTTCAAAAGGTGGGTCTGTTGCAGATCATTTAAATGAATTTAATATGGCTACTAATCAACTAAGTTCTATAAAAGTGGACTTTGATGATGAGGTCAGGGATTTTCTAATCTTGTTCTCATTGCTAGAAAGATGGAACGACTTGGTCATGGTTGTAAGTAACTATGTCTTTCGTTCAAACACTTTAAAATTTGATGATGTTGTTGATTTTATCCTTGGTGAGGAAATGCAATGTAAAAGCATAGGTGAGACATCAGGTAATGCATTAAACATGGAGAACAGCGGAAGAAAAAGTGATAGAGGAAAGGGCTTAGGGAACCACGGGAATTCTAGGAAGGGAAAATCCAAATCCATACTTAGAAAGATAGAGTGTTGGAATTGTGGAAGAAAAGACATTTGAAGAAAGAATGCAGAGCTCCAAAGAAACAAAGAGATGGACAATAGGAGAAAAATCAAGAAGAATATGTAACAGGTGATGTGTTACAAGGTGCTTTGATTCTTTCTGTCCATAATATTTCTTATTCCTGGGTAGTAGATTCAGGGGCTCCATTTCATGTCACACACCATAAGAAACATTTTCTATATTATGTTCAAGTGATTTTGGACAGGTTCATTTGGGTGTTGATGCACCATGCAAAATTGTTGGAATGGGAAAGGTAAAAACAAAACAAAGAAATGGAAACCAATGGTTGTTGAAAGAGGTAAGACATGTTGGAAATATAACTCAGAGGGGGGGGTGAATCATTTATGTATATAATCTTGAAATGTTTCTTGTTATTTGATGATTCTTTCTAAATTATTATTTGATGTGTTGTTGATAACTTAACATGCATATATATACAATGATCAATCACACAGAATACACAGAGACACTGATTTTCCTGAGGAAACCCATAAAGAGTGAAAAACTCTTCTTCTTAGGATGTCAATCAAGATCCAAATTTCATGTACATCACAGTCTTTGAGATCCATATCAAATATGAGGCTACAACCTATAATAGAAAGCTACAACTTGTAAGAGCACCAATGATCCAGGGGATCAAATTTTGCTCAAAAATTCAAAGTGCTCGAAATCGCTTCAAATTGGATGGGAGCATAGGCCTCATTGTTATGAACCCAACGCAACTCATTTGAATTCAAATGGATGTTGGGAGTGAGAGATATCACATTCTGTTCAAAATGACAAACAAGTAAAAAAAAGGGATGCTCATTGTACAGTCCGTACGGATGTTGACGTGGCAGGTTGTACGACACGTGGCAGACAGTTTTGTTGATAGTTGGAATATGATGTGGCATGTTTGTAGTGAACGGGATGGCAACACATGGCCCAATCAATGGCCGCCACATGTCCTATATACATTGGTTTAAAATTATGTTGTTGGTCGGAGTCGACCCTGCGACCTCCGANTTGCATATGTGGATAGTTGGGGCGCGGCCTAGCTGGGGCTTAGCCCCAGCCCCCGGTCGCATCTTGCGTTAACATATGACCCATTGCTATACCAATTGGCGCGCACGCGGTTGCATTTTTATTTGGTTTCAACGGTTATACAAACGACCCACCACTTGTCCATTAACCATTGGCTTTTGGAAACGTGGCCTATTTTTTCACTTGCACGCGGTCATATGGGTCATACGACCACGACCTTGGTGGTTAGGGGCTAGGTGCGCCCGTAACTGTCCTACAATTTGCACGGTTTGCGTGGTTGCATCCAGTGTTGATTTTTAATGCTTAAATATGCGTGTGGGCTAGGTTGAGCCAACAAGGGTGCAATTTGTAGATGCAGAGACAACAAGTTTGAAGGGGGACTTCCAGGAAGCCTATCTTCTTCAATTTTTGGCCAAATGAGGTGTCGAAAAAGCCCAACTAAGGGTTTTTGGACGTTCTGGAGCCATTGGAGCCATCTATTTGGCATTTTGAGCATTTTAAACCACATTTTTTAGCACTTTGAGCAAATAATACAAATGATCCATTGGAAGCTAGACCAGGAGATGTACCCCAAGAGAGGGGTGAACTCCTTTATCATTTGTTGTGTTATGTGTTTTCTATTCACTGTTTATTGTTGTTGTTTATATGCATCTTTTGTGAGTAATTTTCATAAAATTTGTGTTGCAAATTGATCCATTTGCATTTTAACACATAAAATTAAATTTGCAAATAATTTCAAGAATACAAGTCTTCTTCATTTTTAGATCAAGTTGGTATCAGAGCATAGGTTTTTGGAAGACTTGATTATTTGCAAGTGTTTTGTTTTCTAATGCTCACAAGGTTGAAACTCACAAGAGGAGAAGGTCAAATTGTAGAGACAAGTTCTCATCCTTCAAGGAGGAAGCTTATATCATCACCGCAAGTTTCAAGGAGGCATTCACCAAGTATGGCTCATGAAGAGAGTCCTGAACATATTCCTGCAGAAGATGAAGACATTAGAAAGGATGTCATGGAAATGAGAGAGATGATGAAAATCTTGATGGAAAGGAATATAGGATTGCAAGGTGAAAGCTCCAACCCTTCAAAGCACAAGGGAGACAGTGGTGATAAAACTCCAAATGGAAATGGAGGGAATGGTGCTTCTCCACCACCCTCACCTCCATCTTCTTCTTCCTCTACCAATTCAAGACCTCTTCCGAATTATCCAAAAGGAAATGGTAAAACTCCTTCACAAATTCCTTTGTTAAAGATTGATATTAAATTCGAATTGCCAATGTACAATGCAGAAGTAAATGCTGATGAAATTGAAAGTTGTTAACAACCTCAACTACCAAATATCATCTTTCAACCTCAATTAACAATCAGATTTCAACTTTCAATATCATCTTTAATAACAATGAGGTTGTTAATCAATATGATGAAATGTTTATGGAACCAAAGGGATTACCTCCAAAAAGGGGTATCCAACATGAAATTCAATTGCAACAAGATTGTCCTCTTCCAAATGTTGGTATGTACAGAATGTCGGTCATGGAGAATGCTGAAATTAAAAAACAAATTCAAGAGTTGCTCGACAAAGGGGTTATTGTACCAATCTCATCGCCATGTGGATCTCCAATTGTGTTACTGCCAAAGAAAGATGGTACATGGCATATGTGTGTTGATTTCAGGGCTTTGAACAAAATTACAATAAAGAATCGTTATCTTGTTCCTAGAATCGATGATTTGCTTGATCAATTGAAATATGCTAAATATTTTACTAAGTTAGTTTTGAGAAGCGGATATCATCAGATCAGGATTGCTGAGGGAGACACATGGAAGACAACTTTCAAAACAAATCAAGCTCTGTTTGAGTGGATGATAATGCCTTTTGGACTTTGCAATGCACCTGCTACTTTCATGAGAGTTATGAATAATGTCTTAAGGCCTTTTCTTGATGACTGTGTTATTGTCTACTTGGATGATATTTTGATCTTTAGAAAATCTCGTGAAGAGCATGTTA
>SNQJ01S0009550.1:8942-98938 GCA_010110895.2 Picea sitchensis
TTGGTGGTGATACCAAGGCAAGGTCGAATTAGCATGGTGATGATCCCAATGTTGCATGGTGATGATCCCAATGCAACATCTAAACTCAACTCAACTAGTCAAACTGAAGTGTGAACTGAAAGAGAATATTCTCCGAGTGGAATATTCTCTCCTAAAATATAGGAGACTAGATAATGACTAATTATGACTAATAGACAAATAAAAACCTTAGGAAAAAGAAATCCTAGGTGTGTGTGAAGTAACTCCAACAGTTTCCTCATTTAGAATATGTCCATCAGTAAATTATTCTACATTTAACATTCAGGCAATTGAATTAGCTTTGATTCCAAACGATAATGACCCTTTTGCGGTTAACACACTTCTTGGAGAATAAACATAATTTTGTGCACATCAATGAAAAAATTCTTGGAAGTTATAGGTTTGGGGCACAATAAAACGGTCCAAGTTCAAACCTTGGGCGTTAAAATAGTCATTTAATTCCCTATGTTTGGTTGTTGATGAATTTTTCAATTCATACAAGTCAAAGGAGATCCTAGGGTAAAAAAGATGACAATCTTTATCTACCAAAATGGCCTCTTTATTCGACACAAACTTGGGTCCTTTTGAACTAGATAATTTTGACATATTTGACGAATAGAACGAGACAATTTAAATTGATTCTTACACGAGAAATTAGTTGAAAGAAAAAACCCTTAATTCGTTGGTCGACTTAGTGTCGAAAACTCCGATTTGGAAAGGAATTTGGAATCCGAAATAGTGACATTCCTATTTTGACAAAACAAATAGAATGACATTTTCCAATGTTTTATTTTATTGTAACTAAACCCTCATTATAAACACAATGGATTAATTATCATAATAGAAGAGATTATGTACAAAAATGTGATTATAAACTCAAAACCATTTTTTTTCAAGAGGCAGCAAGTGGTTTATTTTTATAACACCGCGCTACTCAGGGAAAATGGTTTTGCATCAAATTTATCTTATAGTGAGGTTTCCTCATCATTCAACATGTCACATCAGCATAAAACCTTGTGACATCACCACGCTGGGGTCATTTTCATTAAACATTTGCATGTAGGAAGAGCGTGAACTGTCGATTTCACCATCAATTTGATCTATTGCTCACAATCCACGTGATCCGTGAAAACATAACAATAACGTTACATTTTTTTAAACATATATTATACACAATTGAACATAATATTAACTAATCACTATTATAATTGTGTACAAATACAAGTCTGAAATTAATATGAAGTTTATTAAGAAAAATAAAAAATAAATCCAAATAAATTCTATACTAATGAAGAAAACCTATGAAAATAAAGATCTAATAAAAAATTTGAATTTTATTTTAGATTTTAATCTATGTCCTAACAAGTCCCACTAGGGATTTGAACCCTTAACACAGTGTGGGCTCAGCATCTTAGCAAGGAGGTGCATAACTGATTCTACAAAAAATGGTACAAGGCTAAGAAAAAGGATTTCACCAAATATGCTAAGAAGTATGATTTCAAGGAGGAAGGATGTTCCCTTATTTATTTGTGCATCTTCAACTATAGTTTGCATGGAGTTTTTTTCTTCCAACATGATTGCAATGAGATCATTTAGTTGCATCATATTTTTGCTTAAAATATTCTTTAATAACTTTATATGAATGATAATGAATAGTTCGATTAGGTAACTTACCTTCAAGTGATTCTAGACCACTTTCATCCACCTAAATGTGTTTAGGAGTTCTTTGTTGCACACTACTCATTATAGGTAGGGATAATGGACATGTATTCCAACATTCTTGACCTCTCTGTTGTGGAGTTACAAATGTAGCAGTTATTTCCCCTTCAATCACTTGCAAATAAATTATGGGAGGAGAGTGAACATTCTCATGACTAGTTTTTGGAACGTTTGATTGTCCAATAAGAGGTTTCACCACTATAATTTATTTGCTAGAAGGTTGTGCACCAATTGGATCTCTAATTTAATCCATTGTATAATCACCTTCAAGCGAATCTGTCATCATATAGTTATCCACAACAACTTGTCTTGATGAAAAGTCATTGGAGGTTCACTAGAAGTATGAACTGGATCGGCCTCTACTAAAATCCTGCACTTTTCTTGTACTGATAGAGGAGAAACAAAAACAACATCTTTTGCGGTAGAATTTGGATTTCCCTCTGCTAAAAGCCTATGTTTTTTCATATCTAACCTTACCTTTTATCTTTCTTCAATTACCTTTTCAATGGGTTTTTATTTCCTCGAATACTTTCTATATTGATTACGTAGGTTCCCCATGTTTAAAGAGAAAACTTTCCTTCCAGGTACACAAAAATACCAAACATGCCTTCTATTAGCACTCTGTAATTTGCCCAAGGCTATGGAGGCAATCATGGAGGTAACATCAAACCGCTTGGAGTCGTGGATCTAGCCCTCCAAGACTCGGAGAGGGCTCTCTCTATCTGATCTAGCTTGGTTTGGAATAGGATATTAGGCTAGTTATTAAAGTATAGGGGTTTGTTTTTGTTTTGATATATTTGGTTGGAAAAATAGAGGAGGGCCATTGGGCAATGGAGTCATAGAGGTCGAGGTGATCAATATGTAGAAGTATCAATCTAAAGTGAAACAGGGCAAGGTAGACATACTACTAGATCCGGTAATTTGAATGAAGTGAAATAAAAGAAAAGAGAAAGGATCAATTTAGCAACAAAGCAATGAAGAATTCTGCCACTAAATATCTGAAGAAAACATTTAGATTATTCATAATAAGAATCAAAGTGTATATTTCAACAAATTATGTTCTTAAAACTTCTGCAAGATAATAAAGGAAAGAAAAAACGTAATGGGAACAGAGAAAACAAATTACAGGGGAAAAACTTCAACAATAGCTATGACACATGAATCCTGAAACAATTGATGTTGTATCCTTGCAGATTTGAAATAAAAAGGCTCTGTGAGCTTATTACAATAATGGGAAAATTTCCTTCCACGGGTACCAACACTCTCTACTTACAAAAGCATAGTTTAAATAACAAAACAAACCCAACTGTTTTGTTGATTTACTGGAAAGTAAGTCAAATAAAAATTATAAACTTGATCAAGGAAAAGTTGCAATATCTCGGGTTTGATGAAGAACTAATCAAAAAATTACAATAAACTTTGGATGAAAAAGTCTTTGCACTTTGGGAAGCTAGATCTTATCCTTGTTTTTCTGCCACAAAATCTGGAAATAAATTGACTCATCATTCTCTGTTTTCAACAAGTCTCTTTAAAATCTTCCTTCGACTGCCACTTGTGATCTAATTTGCCATGTGTTCCCTGTAAATGAATTTTTTTTCTGTTGTTTCAATGGATAAAGAAAAACTGAAATTACTCTTCATCGAAATATGGAAAGGATGAAATTTCTTCACCGCTATCAAATGTCTAATTTTTTATCCTAAAGTATGCTCAATATTTTTTGATTTGATGCCCTCGGAATACTGAATTTGTTGGCTGAAAATCTGGAAAAATTGTTGAACTGCCCAGACTTCGTGGATGCCTCTTCATACTAATTTTTTTTTTACATTTAAAGAAAACAACTGTGATGATAGAAGACCTCCATACTTAATTCACCATCAGCAAGTTTAATTTTCACCATCAATCCCGATACTCTGTCTTGTTATTGAGATTCCTAACACCTTGACATGATCTTTCAATGAATATGTATGTTTCCAACATGCACAACTGTAAGATAGGATGTTGACCTCAAATTTACCTGGCCTTGAAAAAAAACAATTGAACTCTCGATGCCTGATTTTGAGCCTAAAAATATGGGCATTTGAAATACTCTTCCCTCAAACCGCCACAATGTTTTAATTCTTCTGCTGAACTCCTCAAAATGATCCAAAAAATCAACCTTTATATGTTTTGTCGCCATTCTAATTGCTATTTGTGGCCATCGAGAAAAATCTACAATTCCCTGAGTTCGAGTTTCTTTTGAATTTGGCATTCATTCCCTCAAGTTGCCAAGTATCCCAAATGTTGAGATCTATAGGGAAATCTCCTTAATTTTCCACCTATATTGAATAGATTCGAGCTACTAAAAAATGAAGGCATAATTGCCATACCCAATTTCCCTTTCTCCAGATTTTCTCTCGCACTCTTAGTCTTCTTCAAAATATTCTTAAGCTTGAAATACTCTTTCTTCAACTCGTTGTGTTGAGGACCTAAACGCAACCCTTTCTGATAGTGCCTCATGGAAACATCATGATATGCAAGGTAGTAACATGTCTTTCCACATAAGAGTAATGCCTCAAGATTATTTTCATTGGCTTTGAGAATAAATCCAGTTTCTGAAATAGCTCTTGAATAATATTTTACTATAATCAATAATCTCGATTTAAGCAGCTCTGCCTTAGATCATTCTAGGGAGGATACAAGAACAACTTTTTCAATACACTCCAATGCTTTTGAAAAATCACCCATGTCCAAGAGATTTAGTGCCTTATCTAGTGCATTTCTACTCTGTATTAGCCGAGACAATTCTTTCTCTACTCCTAAATTTCCAGATTTTAACTCCAAAGATGTTTTATAGTCTTTCTTAGACTCTTCAAATCTGTACAGTTGACGGAGAAGAGAGCCACGATGTAAGTATGCTTGCAGAAAATTTGGGTCGATATGTCGATTTTTGGCGCCCTGATACTTGACAAATTCACCCGACGTTCAGCCAAAGGACTCCCATAAGGAGCAGAAACATTAGCAAAAACAATACAGTCTCCACTAATAACCTCCACAACCTTTCCAGTAAACTTGTCATCAGGAATTTCTTTTGAATTAGAAGGAGGTGGAACATAATTAATCCAGATCCTCAAACGATATTTTTTTGCCTGGAGCTCACCATTCTTTAGGCGCCTTTTGGCATCCTCCTCCATCATACTAGCACTCCATTCAACAAATTTGGCTAAACTATTTTCTACAAGTTCTAATGCAAGGTCCTTTGCAACATCACCATCAGGGTAATATACTGAACCGATTAAATTACTAAACTTATAAACACCTTCTAACACAATCCAAACATCTCTATTTAACACTCTAATTTCAGTGAAATGTTTTGCCTCTTTGGCATATGGATCTGGCAAAAGTTCATTCCAGCAGAGCGCTTCCAATTTTGTACATAAGGAAACCCCATCAGGTTGAGGGCCCTTGCATACGCTATGAAACTGACTCAACTTCAGCGACCTTCATGGTTGCAGCACAACCCTCACCAACATCTCCATATCCATACAGAAAAGCAACCTTACCAGCAATTATGACATCTCTACTCCGAGTTCGAGTTCTGAGTGAAAGTAACCCTGTACTTTTGTGTTCTCATGATACAATTTGGGCATCTGGAATTTGTTCTAACAGTTGTTTTTCTGCATGTACATAATTTGGCGCAACATGTAGTGCAACCGAATTTCCTCCCGTGGCTTGACGTAGAACGCTGGACGAATTGACACTTGGCAAACCTTTGGCATTTAATATGCTTTGTTGTAATATTTCATGATCTGCGATCAAAAAGGTTCTTGCAGACTTAATGATATTTATTCGACTTGGTGAAATGGGTCGTTGTAACATCATCCTCTGTGCGCTTAGAGAGATTTTAAGATCTGAATTGCTTAGGATAGAATATACATGGCTGAACAGAAAAATTATCAGGCCTGAATACCTGACCATAGACATCGTATCAGACACTGACGAGGGTGCCAGGCTCGAGATCCATAAACAATGCCCTTGACACCTGGTTAATCCTTTAGACACCTGCACATCATCTTTGGCACCTAGAATGAGGTTAAACTTGTTGCGTTTTGTATATTTCTTTTACTCTGTGGGCAATATCCCACATGCACCAAGTTAAAACACTTATAAGTGGTTATATGTGCTCATGTTCACAAGATATATCGACGAACTGAGTCCAAAGCTGCACATTTGTGTTTGGCGTTGACGCTTGGGTGCTGACTTGTTTGCTGTGGTTGTTTGATATTGCGTTACGCTTGGGTGCTGACTTGTTTGCTGTGGTTGTTCGATATATTTTTTTTTTTTTATGCATGTGTTGAGCACTTGGAGATTGGCCCTTGGCCCATATATTTTTTATTTAAATATATTTCAAATGATCTTTTAAGCATCAAAATATTTAATTTTAAAATAAACCAAATTGAAGAACTTTTGCCCAATCACCACCGGGAGAAGTATAATAAACCTGAAAGACGGCGCTGTAAAGATCCATAGCACATGAAGATCATTTATTTTGCGACATCCTAAGGAGAGGTGCTGAGAGTCTTTTGCCAACTTTGCAATTTCACTATGCGCCACGAGAAATTTACTTTATGCCTGAAATAGATATCAGTCAGAATATTGATTTCCCTATAATTTATAGGGTCCTAACATAGGCTCTACCTGGGGATGGCATCTCATGAAGAGGTGTCAAGAATCTAGGAACTCTGAGTGTGTAGACTAGTTGTCTTATCCATTGGGTTGTTACCCAACTGAACCCTGTGACCATTTCTTGTACCTGTTCCAAACTGGAGGGATACAAAACAAACTGAAAATAAAACTATGAAAAACTGATAAAAAACAATTAAAAAAAAAGTTCTTATCATGTTGAGCTTATTGGCACACTCCTACCTACTCTAATCTACTGATAATTTCGTTGTTCTAAATGATACAATAATTTCAATGCAGCCAGTCAAGCAACTGCTTATATACATTGACTTCTGGATTATTTATTAAAAACATTAGAGAAACAATTTGACCCTCTGTCCAGAAAACACAAGGTGTGCAATGTAATGGCGATTGTAGATGGATGTGTACAATGGAACTGGAAATATACTTCATATAATCAGCTACAGGATCTATAAATTTATAATTTTTTGATATACCCTTTCGGCTCTCAACGACAAGTTGATCCTGGATAACCTTTTCAATTTCATCATTAAGGCTAATCCTTGATTCCAGCTCTTCAATCTCAGACTCATAACCATATTCTTCCTGTATCTGCAAGCCAAATGGTATAACAATTTCCTCTCTTTTTGGAGGAAGACTTTCCAAGAACTGCTTAGGATCTTGGAAATCGTATGATTCAATTTGAACATCCAATAGTTCAAATCCATTTTCTAATCTTTCAACAATTAAACCAAGAAAACAAATTTTACCTTCAAGTGTGAGTTGGTTGGATTTCAAACAAAGAAATACTGATGTTGAGAAATTTTCATCAATCTGAAATTGTGCTAACTCATCCCTCAAAGTTTGTAACATTTCACCAGATAAAGGGTTTGCCACATACCCTGTCATCTTGGATCACCATTAATGCTCTAAAATTTGGATTCTTTGGCAGTGAAGTCGCTCTGAACTTTGAAGCTCGGGATCTTGAACAATGGAATCGTCAGGTGAATGGTACAACCTTCTTATGTTTGGCTTATGTTCACCATCAGAAATCAAATCTTAACTTGATATATTTTTCTAGAGAACCCGAAAGCTTGTTCCCCAGTATGGTCGCCACTATGTTAGCACTCTGTAATTTGCCCAAGGTTGTGGAGACAATCAAGGAGGTAACATCAAACCGCTTGGAGTCCTAGATCTAGCCCTCCAAGACTCAGAGAGGGCTCTCTCTGTCTGATCTAGCTTGGTTTGGAATAGGATATTAGGATAGTTATTAAAGTATAGGGGTATGTTTTGGTTTTGATATATTTGGTTGGAACAACGGAGGAGGGGCATTGGGCAATGGAGTCATAGATGCTGAGGTGATCAATTTGCAGAAGCATCAATCTAAAGTGAAACAGGTCAAGTTAGACATACTACTGGATCCGGTAAATTTGAATGAAGTGAAATAGAAGAAAAGAGAAAGGATCAATTTAGCAACAAAGCAATGAATAATTCTGCCACTAAATATCCGAAGAAAACATTTATATTATCCACAGTAGGAATCAGAATGTATATTTCAACAAATTTTGTTCTTAAAATTTCTGCAAGATAATAAAGGAAAGAAAAAACGTAATGGGAACAAAGAAAACAAATTACAGGGGAAACACTTCACCAATAGCTATGGCACATGAATCCTGAAACAATTGATCTTGTATCCCTGCAGATTTGAAATAAAAAAGGCTATGTGAGCTTATTACAATAATGGAAAAAGTCCCTTCCACAGGTCCCAACACTCTCTACTTACAAAAGCATAGTTTAAATAAAAAAACAAACCCAATTGTTTTGTTGATTTACTGGAAAGTAAGTCAAATAAAAATTATAAACTAGATCAAGGAAAAGCTGCAATATCTCGGGTTTGATGAAGAACTAATCACAAAATTACAATAAACTTTGGATGAAAAAGTATTTGCACTTTGGGAAGCTAGATCTTATCCTTGTTTTTCTGCCACAAAATCTGGAAATAAATCGACTCATCATTCTTTGTTGTCAACAAAACTCTTTAAAATCTTCCTTCAACTGCCACTTGTGATCTAATTTTCCATGTGTTCCCTGTAAATGAATTTTTTGTCTGTTGTTTCAATGGCTTAAAAAAAACCAAAATTACTCTTCATCGAAATCTGAAAAGGATGAAATTTTTTCACTGCTATCAAATGTCTAATTTTTTAGCCTTAAGTATGCTCAATATTTTTTTATTTGATGCCCTCGGAATACTAAATTTGTTGGTTGAAAATCTGGAAAAATTGTTCAACTGCCTAGTCTTCGTGGATGCCTCTTCATACTATTTTTTTTTTACATTTAAAGAAAACAACTGTGATGATAGAAGACCTCCATACTTAATTCACCATCTGCAAGTTTAACTTTCACCATCAATCTCGATACTCTGTCATGTTAATGAGATTCCTAACACCTTGACATGATCTTTCAATGAAGATGTATGTTTCCAACATGCACAAGTGTAACATAGGATGTTGACCTCAAATTTACCTGGTCTTGAAAAAAAACAATTGAAATCTCGATGCCTAATTTTGAGCCTAAGTTGAAATACTCTACCCTCAAACTACCACAGTGTTTTTATTCTTCTGCTGAACTCCTGAAAATGCTCCAAAAAATCAACCTTTAGATGTTTTGTCACCATTCTAATTGCTATTTGTGGCAATCGAGAAAAATCTACAATTCGTTGAGTTCGAGTTGCTTTTGAATTTGGCATGAATTCCCTCAAGTTTCCAAGTATTCCGAATGTTGAGATCTATAGGAAAATCTCCTTAATTTTCCACCTGTATTGAATAGATTTGAGCTACTAAAAAATGAGGGCATAGCTGCCATACCCAATTTCCCTTTCTCCAGATTTTCTTTCACACTCTTCGTCTTCTTCAAAATATTCTTAAGCTTGAAATACTCTTTCTTCAACTCACTGTGTTGAGGACCTAAACGCAGCCCTTTCTGATAGTGCCTCATGGAAACATCATGATATGCAAGGTAGTAATAAGCCTTTCCACGTAAGAGTAATGCCTCAAGATTATTTTCATTGGCTTTGAGAATAAATCTAGTTCCTGAAATAGCTCCTGAATAATCCTTTACTGTAATCAATAATCTTGATTTAAGCAAATTTTCCTTAGAGCATTCTAGAGAGAATACAAGAACCACTTTGTCAATACACTCCAATGCTTTTGAAAAATCACCCATGCCCAAGTGATTTAGTGCCTTATCTAGTGCATTTCTACTCTGTATTAGCTAAGACAATTCTTTCTCTGTTGCTGAATTTCCAAATTTTAACTCCAAAGATGTTTTATAGTCTTTCTCAGATTCTTCAAATCTGTACAGTTGACGGAGAAGAGAGCCACGATGTAAGTATACTTGCAGAAACTTTGGGTCGATATGTCTATTTTTGGCGCCCTGATACTTGACAAATTCACCTGACGTTCATCCAAAGGGCTCCCATAAGGAGCACAAACATCAACAACAACAATACAGTCTCCACTAACAACCTCCACAACCTTTCCAGTAAACTTTTCATCATGAATTGCTTTTGAATTAGAAGGAGGTGGAACATAATTAATCCAGATCCTCAAACGATCTTTTTTTTCCAGGAGCTCAACATTCTTTAGGCGCCTTTTGGCATCCTCCTCCATCATACTAGCACTCCATTCAACAAATTTAGCTAGACCATTTTCTATAAGTTCTAATGCAAGGTCCTTTGCAACATCACCATCAGGGTAATATACTGAATCGATTAAATTACTAAACTTATCAACACCTTCTAACACAATCCGAACATCTATGTTTAACACTCTAATTTCAGTGAAATGTTTTGCCTCTTTGGCATATGGATCTGGCAAAAGTTCATTCCAGCAGAGCGCTTCCAATTTTGTACATAAGGAAACCCCATCAGGTTGAGGGCCCTTGCATACGCTATTAAATTGACTCAACTTCGGCGACCTTCATGGTTGCATCACAACCCTTACCAACATCTCCATATCCACACAGAAAAGCAACCTTACCAGCAATTATGACATCTCTGAGTTCGAGTTCGAGTTCGAGTTCTGAGTGAAAGTAACCTTGTACTTTTTTGTTCTCGTGATATGATTTGGGCATCTGGAATTTGTTCTAACAATTGTTTTTCTGCATGTACATAATTTGGCGCAACATGTAGTGCAACCGAATTTCCTCCCATGGCTTGACGTTAGAACGCTGGACAAATTGACACTTGGAAAACCTTTGGCGTTTAACATTGGTCGCAAAGTCCAGATCATAGCTCCATTAATATGCTTTGTTGTAATATTTCCTTATATGCAATCAAAACGGTGCTTGCAGACTTAATGATATTTATTCGACTTGGTGAAATGGGCCGCCATAACATCATCCTCTATGCACTTAGAGAGATTTTAAGATTTGAATTGCTTAGGATAGAAGATACACGTTCGAATAGAAAAGTTATTAGGCCCGAATACGTGACCATAGACACCGGATCAAACACTGACGAGGGTGCCAGGATCGATATCCATAAACAATGCCCTTGACACCTTGCTAATCCTTTAGACACCTGCACATCATCTTTGGCACCTAGAATGAGGTTAAACTTGTTGCGTTTTATATTTTTTTTTTTACTCTGCGGGCAATATCCCACATGCACCGGGTTAAAATTCTTATAAGTGTTTATATGCACTCATATTCACATGGTATATCTACAAAGTGAGCCCAAGGCTACACACTTGTGTTTGGCGCTAATGCTTGGGTGATGGCTTGTTTGTTGTGGCTGTTCGATCTTGCATTGTTTTTTATGCATGTGTTTGCTATCGGTGTTGAGCACTTGGAGATTGGCCCTTAGAAAATATATTTCAAATGATCTTTTAAGGATCAAAATATTTATTTTTAAAATAAACCAAAATTGAATAACTTTTGCCCAATCACCACTAGCAGAAGTATAATACACCTAAAAGATAAAAGATAGGTTCTGTAAAGATCCATAGCACATGAAGATCATTTATTTTGCGACATCCCGAGGAGAGGTGCTGAGAGTCTTTTGCCAACTTTTCATTTTCACTATGTGCCACGAGCAATTTACTTTATGCATGAAATAGAAATCAGACAGAATATTGATTTCCCTATAATTTATAGGGTCCTAACACCTTCAAAAATTTCTCTTCCTATTATAAAAGAAGACAAGAAATGCCTTCCAAGTACATAAAAATATGAAAAGTGTCTTCCAATTATACAACAAAAAAATAAAGGGCTTCCAAGTACACCACAATACCAAAAGTGCCTTCCAAAACTCGCCTTCCAATTATACAAGAAGACAAGAAATGCCTTCCAATTATACAACAAGACACGAAAATCCTTCCAAGTACACCAAAATACCAAAAGTGTCTTCAAAACATTTCCTTCCAATAATACAACAACACAAGAAATGGCTTCCATGTACACAACAAGACTAAAAGTGTCATCTTAAACTTTCCTTCCAATTATACAACAATACAAGAAAAACCTTCCAAGTACACCAAAAGACCGAAAGTTTCTTCCAATTATTCATCAAGACAAGAAATGCCTTCCAATTATACAACAAGAAAAGAAATGTCTTTGAAGTACACCAAAAAACCTAAAGTGCCTTCCAATTATACAACAAGACAAGAAATGCCTTCCAAGTACACCACAAGACCAAAAGTGCCTTCAAAATCTTGCATTTCAATTATACAAGAAGAAAAGAAATGCCTTCCAAATATACAACAAGACAAGAAAATCCTTCCAAGTACACCAAAATAACAAAAGTGTCTTCCAAAACTTTCCTTTCAATTATGAAACAAGACAATAAATGCCTTCCAAGTACACCAAAAGACCAAAAGTTCCTTCCAATTATATAACAATACAAGAAATGCCTTCCAAGTACAACACAAGAGAAAAAGTGTCTTTCAAAAATTTCCTTCCAACTATACAACAAAACAAGAAATGCCTTCCAATTATAAAACAAGACAATAAAAGCCTTCCAAGTACACCAAAAGACCAAACATTTCTTCCAAAACTTGCCTTCCAATTATGCAACAAGAAAATAAATGTCTTCCAATTATACAACAAGACAAGAAATGCCTTCTAGGTTGATCCAGATTTATGCATGAACAAAACAGAATACACAAATAACCATGAATACAAAGATGCAGCGGAAATAACACTTCATTTCATTAATATCAAAGAACTGAAATTTGTTTACAAACAAAATAGAAATAAACTAGCTAGGGTGTTGGTAGCTTATCTCTGAGAAGAGATGTGGCGGCTATAGGCCTCTGAACTCTGTGTTCCAATGAGGCTCGAAGGCCTATCTATTATTGAGAAACAATGGAAACCCTAAACATCCAAAAAACCTAACCCTAGGAGATGAAACACCAAAATATGGGCCCCGTCGGGGTAAATTGGTACATCAATTTCCCGAGGTCGTAACTTTGGCATACTATCTATGTTTGATGCATATGATACATCGTTAGAAAGATCTATTCGAAGACTATAATAGTTTGTAGAAAATATCATGATTTTAATTTTTGATCGGACCATGCCCAAAAAAACGGCGTTTAGGGCCTCATAACGGCTCTGGAAGTTCCAGACCCGAAAAACTACCAAAAATAGTAAATTGTGCTACAATTAAGGAAACTAAAAAACTGAAAGAAACAATGGTGGGGGTCAAGGTGGAATAGACATGTGGCCACCAATATCCACCTGGATCATTTCTCCCCCCTTAGGAAGCAATGGTCCCCATTGCATTGAGTTCCTCCATGAGATGAGGAAACTTCTGTTGAACTTGGTCCATGGTGAGCCACTTGCCCTTGTGAAGGAGTTGGCCTGCTTTGACAACTCGATATAGTTGGATCCTCTGTTGGCGGGTGTTCTTGATTTGTGTGTCCATAATCCGATCACTTGTGGTTTGTTCCATGTATTTTGGGTTTAACTATGTTGGTGTGAGTTGTTCTGCCATGTCGGATGTGTCCAGTAGAGGTGGAAAGTAAGGCCGAAGGCCATCCACATTGAACACTGGGTGCAGACCAAGGAATGGTGGGATACTGAGCTCGAAGGCATTGTCCCCTACAGCCTTGGTGATGGTGTATGGCCCATATTGGAGTGAGTGAAGCTTGCAGTGGGGTCCAGCGAGGCACTCCTTCTGCAAATGTAGCCACACTTTGTCGCCCACCTGGAAGTTGTGTTGCACCTAATGTTGATCATGTCACTGCTTGTACTTAGCATTGGCTTTGTCCAATATGTCATGAACCTATTGGTGAATGTGTTGAATGTGCTCAATGAATTTGTTCACCTTGGAAGCTTCAAAATGGACATGAGTTGAATCAGTCTGAGTAGCTGCAAATGATATGGCTACGTCAATGGGACATAGTGGCTGGAATCCCAAGCCCACCTGAAAGGAGTTGTGGTCAGTTGAGTTGTGGAGGGCCCGGTTATAAATATGTTGTACATAGGGGAGGATCTCATCCCATGTGTGTAGATTATTTGAGTTTTACATGTGCAAAATGTGTACGATCATCCTATTGACGACCTCTATCTAGCCATCAGTTTGGGGATGGAAAGTTGTGGACTTGGTCAGCTTGGTGTCCAGCATTGAACAGAGGTTGGACCAAAATGTATTGAGGAACCTGTTGTCCCAATATGAGATGATAGACTATGGGATCCCAAAGTGTACCCACGCTTGTTCAAAGAAGAGTTTAGCAGTGGATTTTGTTGTGATATTCTTCTTCCATGCCGCCATAATGGCCATCTTCGAGAATCTATCGACAACCACGAAAACACAGTCGTTTCCATTCTTAGTAGAAGGAAGTATTGACATGTAATCCATGGAGATGGATTCACAAGGTCAACTAGGGGTAGGCAGCGGAGTATAGAGGCCTTGCTTCTTGATGGTCAGTTTGGAAATGGCGTAGGCAGTGCAAGATCCGATGTACTTCCTGACATCATGTCGAAGTTTTGGCCAATAAATATACTTTTGCAGTACTTCCATTGTTTTCTCGACCCCGAAATGCCCAGTGACCCGACTATAGTGTGCTTCCCAAATCATCTTGGCATGCTCGCTTGAAGGAACATAAAGGTGTCCCAGGTGACATAATAGTGCATCCTGGAGGTGAAAATTTGGAACTCGATTACCCTCCAAGAGCGTCTTGTATGTGTGGATGAAATTTGGATCGCTCTTATAGAGAAGCAGGCAATCAGAAGTCTCATGCCCACAAGAGTTGAGCACAGTGGTTATCACCATGATCAGTGGTCGATTGAGGCAGTCTACAACATTATTGGTGTTTCCCTTCTTGTACTTGATGCTCAAATGAAACTGTTGCCGATATGTGGACCACTTCTGATGGCGATCATTCTGCAACTTCCCTTGTGTCTGTATGAACTGCAAGGGTCGATGGTCTTTGTGGATGATCGTTTCATTCCCCAAAATGTAATGCTTCCACTGTCAGAAAGCCTGCACAATGGAATACATTTCTTTTTCATAAGTGGGATACTTCTAGACTATGTCGGACAGTGTTTCACTATGATATGCCATTGGATGCCCCTGTTGAGTAAGAAATACCCCAATAGCATAATCATAGGCATTTGTCTCGATCTCAAATGGTTGTTGCAAGTCTGGTAATGTGATCATTGGGGCACAACAGAGGCGATGTTTCAATTCTTCGAACACCTTCTGTTGAGATTCCGGCCAAAAGAATTTTCCTTTCGCTCCTCCCTTGGTGAATTGACTCAAGGGCCAAGTGATATGAGAGAACCCCAACACAAATATGCGGTAGAAATTAACAAGACCCAGAAAGCTGTGAAACTCTGTTAGAGTGGTCAAGGCTGGCCAATCCTGGATGACTTGGATCTTGGTTGGATCCACATGCACCCCACGCTCATCAATAATGTATCCCAGATACTGAACCTGGGTCATGCCAAAACTGCACTTCTCCAAATTCGCACACAACTTGTGTTTCCGCAGTGTTTGGAGGACCTATCGGATGTGGTGGAGATGCACTTCCCAAGTCTAATTGAAGATCAGTATGTCATCCAAGTACACTACTAAAAATGAGTTGGTGAATGGTTGCAAGATGTCATCCATCAACCTCATGAAGGTTGTGAGAGAATTCATCAACCCGAAAGGCATGACAAGCCATTCGAAAAGGCCCTCTTTGGCTTTGAAGGCAGTCTTCCACACATCGGACGGTTCGATTGGTACCTGGTGATACCCGGACTTCAAGTCGATCTTTCTAAAATATTTCTCCCCTTTGAGTTGGTCCAGAAGGTCATCATTCTGTGGGATCGGGTACCTATTCTAGACAGTGATCTTGTCCAGCGCCCGATAATCAATACAGAGTCTCCAAGTCCCATCCTTCTTCTGCACCAACACGATAGGGCTCCCACAGGGCGATGAACTTGGTAGGATGTGACCTTTCTGCAACAACTCTTGAATCTGTCGCTTTATTTCATCATTCTCCGAAACAGAGCGTCGATAGATCGGTCCATTGGGTAGTGTCACACCTAGGGTCAGATTGATGGGGTTCTTGACCTGACAGTGCAGAGGCACCCCTACGGGTGAGGTGAATATGTCCCGGTACTCCTCCATGACCTTGTCCATTCGTTGTTGTCATGTGGAGGATCTTTATCTGGAGTTCGTCGCCACAATCTTCTTCTTTCCCTGAGGGCGGATCATCAGGAAAAAAAAAATCTCAGTTTTGGAAATGAACTTACTACATTGTTTTGCAGTAACCAAAGAGATAGCGATAGGCGGTGGTACCTCTGGTATCTTGTACAACTTATTTCCCAAGGTAACAATAACAACGCGAGGTCGGGACTCATACACAACATGTCACTTCCACAAGTATGGTTGGCTTAATAATACATCACAAACATCAAGAGGAGAAATTTCACATAATACCTCATCAGTGAAGGGCTTCATGTTGTAGGGAAGGCGGCATTGTTGGCTGACACAGAGATCCCGTCCTTGGTGAAGGAACCTGATGGTGTACGGTTGTGGGTGTGTTGTGGTAGGCAAGCCCAAATTCTTCAGGACCTCTGCTTAAATGAGGTTCTTTTGGCTCCCGCTTTTGACAATGAACTGAAGCGGAGAACCCTTTACCCACATCTGGGAGTGGAAGAGACGCTCCTCCTCCTCTGGATCTTCCAGTTCTTCCTTTTGGATCTTCCTGGTGGAAACAGTGGCGTTGGGATATGCATTGATAATCTACTTCCCTATGTCATTCCCCTTCTCAGGCTCTGATTCAGTGTTGGAGCATGCATCTAATTCAGAAGACCTCATCTCGGCCACCAGTGACTGTTTGGCCCGACACTCACTTGTGTTGTGAGTGGATCTCTTATGGAACTCACACCACTTTCTCGTGTCCTTCTTCGGCTTCACAATGTTGTTCTTTGCTTGAGGATTTGGAAGGTTTTCTTGAGCCGCCATGCCTTGGATTTGTCCTTTGTTCTGTAGTTTGGGGGCACCTTTCACTTTCTTTTGATTCGCAAATCCAAAGTCTCGCTTCTTTTGTTTGAATTTCTTTTCAATCTTGGCAGCATACCGGTATGTCATACCAAGTGAGGAGATGTATAGGAACTTCATTTCCTCCTGAATGTATCTTTGTAGACCACTGCAGTACTTCAACACCAAATGTTTCTTTGAATCTTTGATACCCAACTTTCTGTGCAGGGTATGGAATAGATTCATCAGCTCATGCACATCTTGATCCCTTTGTTTTCACAACATAGTCCATTGTGTGTACTTGTCCTCATAGCTCCCCACAGGATAATATTGTTCCTTTATGGCATCTCGGAAAGAATTCCAAGTGGGTACGAACGAGAACAGGGAGGTTTCCTCCTTGTCCTTTTTCTCACAGTAGGTTTCCCACCAGTCCTTGACATGGGGGGCAGCTTTGAGCAGAGAAAAAATAATATTCTCCCAGTCGGAAAAGTCATGAACCAAGAAATATCCTTCTAATAGATTCAACCATCTATCTATAGCGTCTGCATCTATTTGACCATCAAAAATGGGAATGTCAAATTTTACTTGTACCTTAAAAGGGGTTGTGCCTCCAGAGTGGTTGTTGGATGCATATGCGCTGCCAATGGGCAATCGTTGAAGGATCTGGGCAAAGTTATCCATCATCACGTTCCTTTGTCTTTCAAGGGCCTCCTCGAGAAATATTTTGATAGGATCTCCTACTCTCTCATCTTTCTTTTCATCCCCCATGGGCGGACATCGGGGTTTGTGAGACTGATATTGCAAAGGTTCAACTAGATCGAGCCCTAAATCCTTATACCTCGACCTTGTTGGGGACATGCAAAGAAGGATCGAGAAAGAGAAAACTGCTCTGATACCACTGATATAGATTTATGCAGGAACGCAACAGAATACACAAATAACCATGAATACAAAGATGCAGCGGAAATAACACTTCATTTCATTAATATTAAAGAACTAAAATTTGTTTACAGACAGAATAGAAATAAACTAGCTAGGGCGTTGGTAGCTTATCTCTGAAAAGAGATGTGGCGGCTACAGGCCTTTGAACTCTGTGTTCCAATGAGGCTCGAAGGCCTATCTATTATTGAGAAACAATTGAAACCTTAAACATCCAAAAAAACTAACCCTGGGAGATGAAACGCTAGAATATGGGCCCCCGAGGGGTAAATTGGTACATCAATTTATCAGGGTTGTAACTTTGGCATACTATCTTCATTTGACACATATGATACATCATTATAAATATCTACCCGAGGACTACAATGGTTGACAGAAAATAACATGATGATAATGATGATATTTTTCGACCGGACCATGACCAAAAAACGTTGTTTAGGGCCTCATAACAGTTCCGGAAGTTCAAGACCCGAAAACCTGCCAAAAATAGTAAATTGTGCTACAATTAAGGAAACTAAAAAAATGAAAGAAACAATGTTGGGGGTCCAAGTGGAATAGGCAGGTGGCCACAAATATCCACCTGGATCACAAGTACACCAAAAGACCAAAGGTTCCTTCCAATTATAAAACAAGACATAATTTTCCTTCCAAATACAAAACAAGACAAAAGTTTGTTTTCCACTAACAATTGTATTCTAATTACACAAATTTCCCAACCAATTACACAACATAAGACGAAATTTTTCTTTCCAATGACACTAAAAAAACAGACATGTTTGTTTTTGTTGTTTCTATGTGCATATGTTAGGATGGTGTCATGTTTATGGGAGGTGCTTTCCTCATATCCATGTCTAGCAGGAGCGCACACGTGTTTCTGAAACGTATGTGCACTAAAGGGTGCATGTGTTCCATGAATACGTGCACACTCCTACTAGATAATTATATGAGGTAGGAATAATTCCCAACCTCATTTATTTCTGCTCACAAGAGCACATGCATGCTCTTAATGGAATGGATAAAAAAAATATTATATGGCCCATATAAATTTATAAATAAAGGCGGAGAGGGGCTTGGGGACAACTAGGAGTTAGGGGCTTAGGATTGAAAGTGCTTTGAGGCATAGAGATCCAGATTTTATGAGCAAAACGAAATGAACACAGATCTATATTATGAAGATAGAGATACAATGAAAAATAACAGATATACAGTAAAACATAGCTTTTATTCAATAAATAAATACGTTGAAACTGTAAAATGCAGACTGAAAAAAGCTTTTCAGAATGGTGGTGACTTATCTTTGAGAAAATATGTGACGGTTGCGCTCATTTGGAAGAAGATAAGTATAATGAGGCTCCAAAGGCCTTTTTACATAAAAAATGATTTCCAAAACCCTAGACATCCAAAAATCTAACCCTAGGAGATGAAGCACCAAAAACCATCTGGGCCCCATGTTGGGGTAAGTTGGTACATCAACTTCCTGAGGTCATAACGTTTACATACGATCTTCATTTAAGTGCATGATAGCCCATTGGAAAGGTTTATCCAAGGAATACACATTATGCCATCACACTTTAACTTCGTCTATAGTGTGACTCTGGTGGGACCAAAAAATGTTGTTTAGGGCCTCAAAACGACCTCGAAAGTTTAGGACCCAAAAAACTACAAAAAAACTGCCAATATGAAAACTGAAGCTTCCAAGATGACATCCATATGTGAGCCAAGTGGAATAGGTGGGTGGCCCTCAATATCCACCTAGATCAATCCTCCCCCCTTAAGAGTCAATATATTAAATCTCTTTGTCCCAATATGGAATTGCAAGTTGTAACTTACATGCTTGAAAGTCTCTCAAATGGATTCAAAATTAACATGAAACTGTTTGTTGTGGAGCTTGATTATCTTCTTGATTCAGAGGTATTTTTTTAGTCATGTTTGGATTTCATTGCTTGATGGGAGGGTGTGGGGGAGTGAATATAATTCTTTGGAGCCCCCTTGGAGGGGGTTCGGGGGAAGCCCCCGAAGATAATTGTTTTGAAAAATGCCTTGTAAAATATTGTAATTTTGTAGTCAATGTGGATTGTTCATTATTAGTTTATAGATATTACGGTAGAGGTTATGTTGGTACCTTTTTCCCCTAGAAGGAAACCCTCTTTTTAAAGAGGGCATTGTATTGTAGCCACATATGGTGAGAGATATTGTATTGTGACTGAGAGAGGAGACTCTTAGAGAGTGAAGAGGAGGTTGCATCTGATGTGTTGTTGTCTAGGTATTATCCGTTCATTTTGTTGAACAGGATAAAGAAATGAATAGTTTTTTCTTCGTGGACGTAGCCCATATCAAGTGAAATGAATAGTTGTTTCTTCGTGGACGTAGCCCATATTAGGTGAACCAAGTATATTGGTGTATCTCTTGTATTGTGTTCTTTTGTGTTTTATTTTCACATTCATTTTGATTTGTTTTATTTTTATTACTCAATAATCTTATTCCTAACAAAAGCATGTCCCCCTCTCAAATCTTATGAAAAAAATCCACTTCCAATCAAATATTATGAAAAAAAATCCACTTTCAATCAAATTTTATTGAAAAACATGGATAACCTAGCAGAATTGCAAGCAACAATAGGATTTTGAATGTTCAAGGGCATCTAGACATCAAAATGAATGTTAAAAAATCAAAAAAATGAGGGAACACCCTCACAATCCTGAACGATTCAAACAATATAACGGAATGTTAGTGTCATTGTTTGCCAAGCTAACACTGGAATCAATGTGTGTTTTGTTGCGCCATTTACCCCATTTAAAACATCCACATGTTTGAAGGGTTTAATGAGTTTAGTTTTAATGTTTACAATGGTTCGGAGGCTTGGTTTTATTTTATTTTATTATTATTATTATTTTAATTTAAATATTTATTTTTTATTTTTTATTAGGGTGATGTGAGGAGGGCGAGGCCGATGCTACGACAAGGAATGTATGAAATATGTGTTTTATCTTACATTTATGTTGTATGTTGTGGAGGTGCTTGGGGCGGACGAAAATTGGATAATTATTGTAACTTCCTCAGTTATTCCATCACAATGGAAAGAGAGATAGCAGTAAGGTCTGCACAAAACAAATATTTTTACGTTGTTGTCTATACGTTAAGCTTTTTTTTTTTCTGGCATATTTTTTATTTATTAAATTTACTTAAATTTGAATGGTTAAGTCTGATATCCAAGTAACCTAATTGATGTTTAAGTACTAGATTATAAGATTTCATTTTGTAACCCAGAATTATAATCGATAATAATTCAATATTCCTCTTCCAATTTGGAGTTTTGGTTGCATTTAAACTACTCTTCCATATATTAGTTTTTATTTTAACAGATCCAATCAATTTGGAAGCAATTCACAGATTACACGGCTCGATTATTATCATTAGATGATAACCAAATTTAAGAGAACTATGGTTTTATTTATATTAGCAAAAGGATTAGTTTTTTCACTCATAAATTGGCATCGAATCTTTTTAGTACCTACCAAAGAAGGTAATATAGTAATCGATCAGATGTTTAGGAACCCTTAAAATGATATTAGTGAGTCTATTTTACAAAAAAGTTATGAAACATTTTCAAAGTTTCATAAAATATGTGATTAATTTTAATATTCTCAAAAAAAATAAAATTAATTATTAAGAATTTATATTATAATTTTCTTATTCATCTATAGACCACTGATGGGACTAGATACCCCTGGTGGTGAGCTATTGTTTTAAAATATTTTTCAGAACATTAAAATTATTTTTAATAAACTTATTTGTGATTGGTGGGTTCGTAGGATCACATTTCACATTGCACTGCAATAAATTGGGTCACACTGCACAATACACTCCAAATGAATGTAGTTGAGGTTACAGTGGGATGCAGATTTCTCTGCAGTCGATGTTCTGCACCATCTTGTCGTATGTTTTTCACCGCCTCACTACCATGAAAGTGAAGAGAGATAAGATCCTAAGGGAGAAGGTGAAAGGAAATAAACTATGCCTTATATTCTTCTACAAAATATAGGTTCCTCGCCCTCGCCTTCCTGGATATTTTATTCTCTTATGGGTAAAACATCCCTTAGGTTTCTAGGTGTGAGGTTTCTAATAGTTGATCATGTTTCTTTATGGATAGGAAGGATAGCCTACACAAAGAACCTACATAGACAAACAAATTAAATCAAAGGTAAGTTACACAGAAGAATAAGGTAAATCGTAGGTACCCTCCCTTGGGATAGCTTAGGCTCAGGTGACTCACCACATACACAAGAGAAGGAGGTCGATCCAGCTAGTCAATCCAACCATATATTAAACCCTACCTGTTGAACACACAACTATTCATGAGAAACAACAATAATAGAGGTGGCCACAAAAAAGGTAGTGTAAAATGCAATGTGAGCAATGAAGAAGAATATACATGGGGCAATGAGATGCATAAGCAAAAGCATCCATGACTGCAATACTTGTCCACGAATCTAGTGTATCTTCTCCTCTATTTGTAGCAACAACACCAAGAATATTGTCCCTCTTTATCTAATGACTCACCTTCAATCATCTCAGAATGCATAGAATTTTGTCGAGTGCATATCTATTTCCATGTTAGATATCTTGGGAACATGAGAGAAAAACGATCACTTAGAGCATACTATATCACCATCACGTGAACTTTTCAACAATAGCTTTTTAACGATAACACATCCAAGGCTCTTTGACAGAAATGGTGTGCAACGACAACCCATTCAAGGCTCAACAAGTAAGCAATACAAGATAAGGTACAAAATAGCAATTCTATGTTTAAATTTTGAATTCACTAACATGAAGAAAAAGAAAATGTGAATCATGATAACATGGGCTATGAAGAGGCTATTCTTTATGCATATGCAGAGCCTAAGAAAATCCAAGAGGAATTAATTATTGTAAATCCTATGATGCATCCCTCTCATGAAGAAATCCATGAGTCCTAAAAATGCCTATTCCAACATACATACCTATGCATGGAGGTCCTTGAATCAAAACTAAACTATTGCTCGGAGCCAACTTGATTTCCTTAATTTGACTACCATAGAGGCTATTTTTGTGTCTAGGTTTTACCAAATTGTCGAGTTCATGGACCTGACCTCTCACAACATTTGCTTCATTATAACCTTGGACAAAAATACCACTGGAGATGATGGATATGTTGGACGTCGAGAGTCTAGTTCTCATTTCCAACTATGATACTTCTTTCAAGATCCTATTTTCATATGTGCAACATTCCTTATCCTCGTTAAATAAACATCTCCAGTTCAGAGTAATCAAGGGACCGAGGTAATCTAGAGGGCTATTTGTCCATCTCCACATCGCCAACACCGCCTCTTCCATCCACAATCCCCGCAAATATTACCATTCCTTTCTTTGAATCTTCGCAGTGAGCCATAATACTCTAGATTAGAGAATCAAAGTTCTCTCCATCATCATAGAGACAAAGAAGGATCCTGACATCGTATGCTTATTATTGTTCATCCTATATACTTGTATTGTTATAATATCCCCAAGGACGAGCCCTGTTGTAATCATGTTTATGAATTGTAAATCAAGTTTTGTAGGTTGGTGAGCTAAGTATTGATAAGTTGGTGGGCTTATGTGTTTATTAGGCCAGAGATCCTAAGTGTTAAAGGCCAGGAGCCTATTTTTGTATATGTAATTATGCAGAACATTAATAAAGATTAAACATCCCTGCATGGAGACCGACCACGAAGAAAGAGTGACGGGGGACTAAGCTTCCACAAGGTGGGTAAGGGAAAGTGGGTTGAAAGGTTGGAAAGAGGGGCTAAGATTAGGGGCTTAAGTCATTGGGAATAATAATTTATTATTATTCCAAATTGGTGTGAATGGTATACTTTTATCCTAAGTTCCTCGAAAAGGGAATGTGTACTTGATGAAGTGCATGCAGCTTCATGGGCGACATGTGTCGGCCCAGGAACATGCAATTTAACCCAAGAATTGAGCCGTGATGGAGGTTTGTCCTCCATTCTTTCATCCGTTGTCTGAACTGTGTGGCCTCTGCGTCTAATCTCTGCATACTTCACGCAACTTTGAAACCAGAAAATTGTAATGTTTTCCTAAGAAGCCGACATATCCGTCGTCTGAACCGTTTGAGTCTATGTTTGACCTTTGCATTGATTCCTTGTCACGCACCCTGAAACTAGTGGAAAACCCATGGATTGAGTTGTGTCACCTGTGTATCCTGTGAGCCCAGCCTATCCACCCTTGCAGAGCCTAGTTCGTACCCAAACTATCTTTGGGTTGATGCCTTCTATTTTTCCTGAGTGGAATTGTGTTGTTGTTATCCTCACCTTGCGGGAATGTGGCTAAAACTGGTTGAATAAGCGGGTTGTTAATCCCGTGGTTGAAGAGGCAGGTTGTCAGGCATGTGAGCATCTCTCTCTAGGTGAGATTCTGTTGGGAAGTGGTTTTCTCCCAGAGAGAGTCTAGCACCAGCTACGAAGCTCTGAGAATTCCTGATCTAGCCTGTTGTCGAGACCCAGAGAGGGAGTTGAAGCATCGATGGGCAGCTCTTGTGAAGGTGTATACTCTCGGGTGGAACAAGCATGTGGGGAATGAGAGTTTGTGAGTAGTGGGCGTAAGAAGGCTCCTAGGGAGGATCCTTTCGGTTGCTCTGTGCAATTTTCTTGTAACCTTAGCCTAGTCTAGGATTCCCTTGCCTAGGGTGGATCTTAGTCCCAGCTCAGGGGTGACCCACTACTGAGCGTGATGAGCAGCGTGGTCTAAGGCTGGGAGGTTCATGGAAGGTCTGCACGTAGTTGGTGGAGTTACTACAGTTTCAAAGATAAGTATCATTATGTGTTTAATTTCAATTAAAATGCATGTCTGTGATGCTTGTAATATTATCATGTATTCCGTTGCAAGTGGAATTATTGTTAATTCTAATTAATTCTATATGTTAGCGGTAATTATGTGTTTACTATGTGTTAAGTCATTTAACTTCATTTAAATGAATACTTTATAAGTGTTATTCCGCATAGTAGTGTTTCCCAATAGTGGGATTGATGGTTGGGGAGGTTACAATATGGTATCAGAGCCCATGGTTTTAACGTTGAGCCTAGATGGGCCGGATAAGTGGTCTTTGGACCCAAGGTTTTGAGTGGAAATGGTGTTCGGAGGAACCAACTTCGAACCTTAGAATGTTTCTGAGTGCCAAGGGGTTACTTGGCTGTGTTATGAAGCTTAGGAGGAGTAGCAGTAGAATAAAACCACAGTCGACGTGGTATTTGACCACTGAGAGAGAGAACTCAACACTTGGGGTGTTGGAGTCGTAGGATCTGTTTGGGAAAAAGGAAATTCCTTTACGACCGTCAGATCCGAAAAAGGTGCAGGAGGGTTATCTTGGAATCCTTTTGGAGTTCGGCAATCGGAAGAAGTGGAATGCACTGAGGCATAAAATTCTGAAGGAGATCTACACCGTAGATCGTAGGAAAATAGATTGATCATTAGATCCATGTCCAGGAAGGCAAAGGAAAATCACTTCGGAGGATTTCTAGTGTGGAGTGTGACAAACTCCCGAAGTCTCGAAGTAGATCGAAACTGTCCATTACAAAGGACATGCATCAAGAGATCGTGTACTTTGGGTGGAAGTACTTCATAAGGAGGCAACTGCTGTGAGTTGAAACTCCCGAAGTCCGAAGTTTCGAAGTCACTCATAGTCATTGATCGTGAAGGAGGACACACAACGATAGATCGTGAACTCTAGGAGAAAGTGCTCCAGGAAAAAGTGAGCATAGAGTAGTTGAAACTCCTGAAGCCCGAAGAGCCGAAGTGGTGAGTCATGATGATGTCACCTAGAGGTGACGTGGACACATAGGATGTGTGCTATGTGTCAGTGGGTTTAGAACCCGTGGAATATTGAAATGGCATTTGGAACGTAGCGAGTGTCACCCATCTGAATGGGCCACATATCAGTCACTAGTATTCTGCCATGTGGCATCCAGTGTGAGCATGGTGAGTGGAACCCGAGGTTACGTAACAAAGTTAAGGGTTGGAGGACCCACAGTGGTGTTGATCACAATACATCAATATCAACGGCCAGGAGACATTGCGGGGACCAACCCAAGTTGCACAAAAGATAATTATCCAAGGCAGTCCCGCAATCCAAACCGCGGTTTCACCAAGGGTTTACATGTCAGTGTCAAAAGAATTGCAGGATGAAAGGTAGGTTATTCCAAACCATCATTGCATGCCCCCGCAATTGGGAAAATGTTAAGTGATGTAACTTAATAATGTCACCTAAGGTGACGTGGGAGTGTTCGTAGATTAATGGTTCGAGGTGTGCAGATGTGAAATCTTTCGAAGTCTCGAAGTCCTGGAACTCAGTTGCTTGAAGTTCCATAGTGAAGTGTCGGCCATATGATGTTGGGTAGATGTGGATCGTTGATCCACCCTACTACACGAGTTCGGTAACTCGGAACTCCGAGTGACTGTTGTGTTATGCTTGGAAATATTTTGAAGTCAAAGGCCGAAGGCCCAAGTAAGAACTTATTGATCTAGCACTTGGTCACGACCCATGGTCGCGTGGGTTGGGGAACTGAGAGAAAGGAGCTAGTGTCCGAAAACTTAGCAAAGCAGAGCTCTGAAAGAAGAAATATGCGGGGATTCTTGATTGAACGAGAATCACAGAGAATTAAAATTGAACGTTTTCTTGAATCAGATTTGTTTATGAATGTTGTGGGATTTGTTAAGGAATGATGACCTGACAAATTTTGGTTTTCTGCACATTATGTTGCAGAAGTTTAATGTGTGCTAGAACCAAATAGAGTTTCCACTGGGTGCAAAGAAATGGAGGAGACACTGAATGCTTCCAATTCAGAGAATGAAGCTAAAGGGATGGATGTTCATTTAGGAGTTGAAGGGTCGAACTCCAATGGGCATAGAGAAGAGATAGATAAGGAAGGGAATATGGTGAAAATCATTGAAAGATTGCATAAAGATGCCCAAACTCACCGAGAAGGTAGCAGAAATCTCATGAAATCTAAGGAACAACAAGGATAATTCAACTTAAAGTTGATGAAGAGTCTGTAGAGAATAGAAAAGAAGTTGGACAAGGAGAGAGACTCGAGCAAACCAGGGAGTCACCAGACTTCTCAGGGAAGAATATCAAGAAGTGTTGGTAGACACCATCATCACCCCCAAGGTCGCTCCAAGAGGAGGTCACATAGTAGTTCAAGCCCATCTCCTACCAGAAAGAACAGGATATCTGGAGTGGATGAACTAAAGGGAAAAATGAACAAGATTAAGCCTCCTACGTTTGATGGAGAACACAAGAAGGAGGAATATGTTGAAACATGGTTACTTGGCATGAGGAAATATTTCCAACTGCATAATGATTCCTCTCATGCAGAAGGAATAATTGTGATGTATAAACTGAAAGGAAAAACATCCATGTGGTGGGATCAACTTGTGCAGGTGCATCACATTAGAGAGAAAGACATCACTTTGAAATAATTCAAGAGGTATTTCGAGAAGAAATACTTGACTAAAAGATACTATGACAGAAAGATGAAAGAGTTCTTTGAACTCAAGATGGGCAGCATGACCATTGATGAATACGAACGAAGATTTTTTGAATTGTTGAAGTATGTCTCGTTCATCAAAGATGAAACTGTCAAGATTCAGATGTATCTAAGTGGAATTCCACCTTCCATTGGTGACAATATTCAATATGATGATCCTAAGACTATGGGAGAAACGATAAGAAGAGAAAAATGATTATATGAACAGTAAGGAGAAAACCCTACTTTTCGGAAGGCTTGGGATGACCAGAAGAAGTTCAAGAAAGAGCAGAGGCAGAAGGGAGACAAACCTCCGTTTTCAGAAACAATCCTCAAGGCCAGCCATCATTTAGAGAGACAAGAATGGCTGACGTAGGGGGACAAAGGCCAAGGCAGATGTCCATTCAGTGTTCGGGCTGTCAGGGAAACCATAAGTACGGAGATTGTCCCCACAAAAATGGCAAAGTGAGATTTGTCCATAATGTTCAGCAAGCTAAAACAGTGGAGGATGTGGGCAGTACAATTCCAAGGATCTACGTATCCCTGGACAACAAGCAAGATGAATATTAGTTGCACATGATTGAAGTGGAAGGTATGATCAACAACCATACCTTTACTATTTAAATTGATTCAGGGGCTAGCCATAGTTATGTATATCCTAGAGTGGTGGAAAGTTTGCAATTGTCGAGAAGCAAACATGAAAAGTCTTGGTTAGTGCAGTTGGCTAAAAGAACCAAGAGAAAATTCATTGCATTAGTTAAGTCTTGTCGAGTGGACATGAATGGACTGAGAACAAAGGCTGAATTGAATTTTCTGCCTTTAGGTTCTTATGACTGTCTAATTGGGATGGACTAGTTGGACCAGCACCATTCCATCTTGGAATTTTGTAACAAGGCATTCACTTGATGAGGAAGGAAATCGAAAAACAATCCAAGGAATTCCCAGAGTTGTTGCTATCACAGAAATCTCAGCAATGCAGTTGAAGAAGTGCTACAGAAAAGGTTGTCAATTATTTGCATCCCATTTGGAGGAAACACCTAAGGATAATGTGTCGAATATTGGAGATCATGCGGTACTAAAAGAGTTTGAAGATGTATTTCAAGAGGTACCCAGACTACCCCCGAAGAGAGATATTGACTTCTCTGTAAACTTGATGATTGGAGCAGCTCCAGTGTCGAAAGCTCCTTATAGAATGAGTATGCCAGAGCTGAAAGAGTTGCAATTGCAGCTTGAAGAGCTTCTGAAGAAGGGGTATATATGCCTAAGTGTGTCACCTCGGGGTTCCCCGGTCTTGTTCATGAAGAAGAAGGATGGGACATTGATATTGTGTATCGATTTCAGACAATAGAACAAAGTAACTGTAAAGAAAAAATATTCTTTGTCGAGGATTGATGACCTCTTCGATCAGTTGAAGGATGCGAAGATATTTTCCAAGATAAATCTCAGGTCGGGATATCACCAGGTAAGGATAAAGGATGAAGACATCAACAATACCACCTTTATAACAAGGTATGGTCATTACGAGTTCACAGTGGTGTCGTTTGGGTTTTCGTACGCACTCATTGTTTTTATGTGCCTGATGAATGGTGTATTCAGGGACTATCTAGACAAGTTTGTCATAGTCTTCCTGGATGAAATTCTGGTGTACTCCAAGTTGGAGGAAGAGCATGAAAAACATCTGAGGATGGTGTTGCGGGTGCTAAGAGAGAACCAAATGTATGCCAAGTTGAGCAAGTGCTCATTTTATCAGGAGAAGATCCATTACTTGGGGCATATTATTTCAGAGGAAGTGATAGTTGTAGATCCTGAGAATATGAGTCCATCAGAGAATGGTCAGTGCCAAACAATGTGATAGAACTCAGATCGTTTATGGGTCTAGCTGGTTATTATAGAAGGATTATCGCAGGGTTCTCAAGGATAGCTTACCCTATCACTTCCTTACAAAGGAAGGAGAAGACGTTTCAGTGGATAGAGGATTGTGAGAGAAGCTTCCATCAATTGAAGCAACTGTTAAACAGTGCTCCAATATTGAGGATTGCATACCCAAATGAAGATTTCGTGGTGTGAACAGATGCATGCAAAGAAGGACTGGGAGGAGTCCTCAGTCAAAATGGATTTGTAATTTGTTATGAGTCTAGAAATTTGAAAGAGAACGAAAGGAACTATGCAACTCATGATTTAGAGTCGGCAACCATCATTCACACTCTAAAGAAAGGGAGGCATTGCCTCATGGGAAGGAGGTTCGAAATGAGGACAGACCATAACGATATGAAGTATTTGTTTGATCAACCAACCTTGAATGCTAGGAAGAGTAGGTGGTTGGAGTTTCTTTGTGAATATGACTTTGATATCAAGTATATCAAAAGAAAGGGAAACAAAGTGGTTGATGCACTCAGTAGAAGAGTGCATGAACTACATGCTACAATGATCAACATGTACCGAATTGATATTAAAGGCAGAAAGTGGAAAATTATAAATTGGAAGTTGATGGAATACTTATGTACAAGAACATAATTTATATACCTAATGTCTAGGACTTGAAACTTATGATTTTGAATGAAATGCACAATGTGCCTTATGATGGGCACCCTGGATATCAGAAAAATGTGGCAACGGTAAAGAGACATTACTTTTGGCCAGGTATGAAGAGAGATATTGTTGAATACATCGCCAGATGTATGGAGTGTCAGAAGGTTAAAGATGAGCATAGACACCCAGTAGGGTTGCTACAACCTTTACCCATTCCTGAGTGGAAGTGGGAAGTGGTGACAATGGATTTCATCACAGTATTTCCTAGGACAGGCAAGCAGCATGATTTGATCATGGTGGTGGTGGACAAGCTTACGAAAGATGCACATTTTATTCCGCTAAAGACTACTCACAAGGCAGCTAACGTTGTTGATATTTTTATGAAGGAAATAGCATGATTGCATGGTATTCCCAAGACAATTATGTTTGACAGGGACCCGAAATTTACCTCCAAGTTCTGGAAGGGGTTGTTAAAAGGATTCAGAACGAATATGAACTTCAGCACTACTTATCATCTTGATTCTGATGGACAAATAGAGAGGGTGACCAGAGTAATAGAAGATACACTGAGGATGTATGTGATGGAAAAACCATCTAAATGGGAAGACTACCTACACTTGGTAGAATTCACCTACAATAATGGGTATCAAGCATCGTTGAAGATGATCCCATTTGAAGCACTTTATGGAAGAAAGTGTAATAATCTAGTAAGTTGGGATAATCCATCTAATATAGCAGTGGTTGGGCCAGAGTTGCTCAAGGAAATGGAAGAACAAATGCTAAAAATTAAGCAGAATTTGAAGGCTCCCCAAGATAGGCAAAAAAGTTATGCTGATAAAAACAGAACCCACAGAGAGTTTAAAGTGGGCGATCATGTTTTCCTAAAAGTGAAATCCAATAGAAGTTCCCTGAAGCTGGGAAACTGCCCCAAGTTGGTAGCCATATTTTGTGGGCCATTCGAAATCCTAGAAAGGATTGGGCCAGTTGCATATATGCTTGCATTACCTGCATCCATGACTGTAAATAATGTGTATGAAATTTCATTGCTTAAGAAATGTATACCTGATGCTAATCATGTTATCGATTGTAATGTGATTCAGGTGGAGCAAGAAGGTGTCCTGCAAATGCATCATGTGCGCATATTGGACCGGAAAAGCAAACAGCTCTGGAATTGATCCATAGGGATTATAAAGGTCTAGTAGACCTGGTACGGTCCCGAGGACGTGAATTGGGAACATGAAGATGCTATGAGGGAAAAATATCTGCATCTTTTTGAAGATTTTGAAAATCTTGTTGATGTTGTGTAAAAGTTGCACTGAGAACATTGCAAAAATAAGGGGAGGGGATTGTAATATCCCCAAGGAAGAGACTTGTTGTAATCATGTTTATGAATTGTAAATCATGTTTTGTAGGCTGGTGAGCCGAGTATTGATAAGTTGGTGGGCTTATGTGTTTATTAGGTTGTAGAGCCTAAGTGTTAAAGGCTAGGAGCCTGCTTTTGTATATGTAATTATGCAGAACATTAATAAAGATTAAACATCGTTGCATGCAGACCGACCACAAAGAAAGAGTGATGGGGGACTAAGCTTCCACAAGGTGGGTAAGGGAAAGGGGGCTGAAAGGTTGGAAAGAGGGGCTAATCTTAGGGGCTTAAGTCCTTGGGAATAATAATTTATTATTATTCCAAAGTGGTGTGAATGGTATAATTGTATCCTAAGTTCCTAGAAAAGGGAACGTGTACTTGATGGAGTGCATGCAGCTTCATGGGTGACATGTGTCGGCCTAGGCACATGCAATTTAACCCAATAATTGAGCCGTGATGGAGGTTCATCCTCCATTCTTGTGTCCGATGTCTGAACTGTGTGGTATCTACGTCTGATCTCTGCATACCTCACGCAGCATTGAAACTAGAAAATCGTAATGTTTTCCTGAGAAGCCGACATATCCGTCGTCTGAACCGTTTGAGTATGTTTTCGACCTTTGCATTGATTCCTTGTCACACACCCTGAAACCAGTGGAAAACCTGTGGATTGAGCCGTGTCACCTGTGTATCCTGTGAGCCCAGCCTATATGCCCTTGAAGAGCCGAGTTCATACCCGAACTGTCTTTGGGTTTTTGCCTTCTATTTTTCCTGAGTGGAATTGTGTTGTTGTTATCCTCACCTTACGGGATTTGGGTTGAAACTGGTTGAAGAAGCGGTTTTTCAGACCCTTGGTTGAAGAGGAAGGTTGTCAGGCCTGTGAGCATCTCTCTCCAGGTGAGAGAGTCTATTGGGAAGTGGTTTTCTCCCAAAGAGATTCCAGCACCAGCTACAGAGCTCTAAGAATTCCTGATCTTGGTTTTTTTCGAGACCCAAAGAGGGAGGTGAAGCATCGATGAACTATTCTTGTGAAGGTGTATACTCCCAAATGGAATAGGCATGTGGGGAATGAGAGTCCTGGAGTAGTGGGCGTAAGAAGTCTCCTGGAGAGAATCCTTCCGGTTTCTCTGTGAAGTTTTCCTGTAACCTTAGCCTAGTCTAGGATTCCCTTGCCCAAGGTGGAGCTTAGTCCCAGCTCAGGGGTGACCCACTGTTGAGTGTGATGAGCAGCGTGGTCTAAGGATGGGAGGTTCATGGAAGTTCTGCACGTAATTGGTGGAGTTACTATAGTTGCAAAGATAAGTATCATTTTGTGTTTAATTTCAATTAAAATACATGTATGTGATGCTTGTAATATTATCTTGTATTCCATTGCAAGTGGAATTATTGTTAATTCTAATTAATTTTGTATGTTAGCGGTAATTATGTGTTTACTCTGTGTTAAGTCATTTAAATGCATACTTTATAAGTGTTATTCTGTGTAGTAGCGTTGCCCGACAGTGGGGTTGATGGTCGGGGGTGTTACAATTTCCATGGTTATGCCTATATAACTTCCACACACACCAATTTCAACACTGTTGACCTATCTCCACAGTTCGACGAAGCTTCTGACTTGCTCGGACACGCGAACAATTGTGATAGCCTTTTATACATTCAACATTATTACAACTAAGTTGTCCATAGTTTTTCCAATTACATATTGGCCAACCTTTTCCATTTCCGCTCTGACTATTCAGAAAGTGTTTTGACTCCCCCACATTGCAGGTAGGAACACTGGATTATGATAGAACTTTACTAGTAGGAGCTACATGGGATTTCAAAACATCAATAGTAAGAACACTAATAGATGCTGGAACAACACTGATATAGACAATTGGTAACCACCGAAATGTATTCCTAGAACATGACCATTAATTCAAATCTTAATATCCCGTATATATCGCAAATATGTCTTCCTTAGGTCAATGATACTCTTTTTCAGACACTAAAACCATTCCTCCTGGTGAAATCGATAATAAGTGTCCATGTACACATCAATAGAGTCTTAGATTGTGTCAATCTCGCTATGGAACAACCAGTGTTGAAACCGTTCTAGAACAGGGAAAAAGGGAGTTGGGATTGGAAAATATATTGAGCAATATGATGGTTGGGGCTAGCACTGCTGATGTATTAGTTATGGATCAAATGTTGGAATAAGTTCCTGAGATACTTAATTATTCACACATTTTAAATAGTTTCATTCTCCTTCACTGTTGCTTTTACTTTAGATGTTGGTTCTGGTTCAACCCATTCAATGGCTTTTTCTAGTTTTTTAGGTTCTTAACTCATAGAAGTTGCTTCCCTGCATCTAGAGAAATTGACAGAGAGACAAATTGAGTGGCCTACAGTCCCTCTTTGAATTCCAAGTGTGACACGTTCTCTTCTATATGGTGGAGGTTGCTCCATATTCAACATTAGTTGGCACTGGAAAAGCGTAGTTGGAAACAACTACTTTCCCCTTAGTCTCATCATGCTCATTTTTTAATAAAGAATAGTTTCTCCCTTGGGATTTTAATAAAGAATGGTTTTAAAAATGAATTAGGTATTTTTGTTGGTTGAAACTTAGGTGCTTACACGACCTTTCCGATGAAAGAAATGTAATATTTCAAAATCAACAAAGGAGATAGCATGGAAAACATGCTTGTTAATCAATCTAAGTACATATATGAAAATGAATGAATGAAAAAATTATATATGTATTAAAAAAAGTGAAAGATTGATGATTGTAGTGTCTTGTTAGTCCTTGCCGAAGGCGTAAAGGGACTATAGCGATCGATAATTCGTTGACTTGATATTAGTTTGTCGTTTGAATACAAATTTTTGCATATTTTCTATTGTTCTAACTACATAACTAAAAACATTATTTTTATATAATAAAAAAACCCATATATGTCATGATGTGATTGGATAATATATTTGAGGTCTTATTTCCAGCTTCCCTATTCCCAATGCATTATATGTTGCCATATCCAAAGTTTTTATCATCTACGGTACTTTTTGAATTTGTAATATTCATACTGAAATGTTTAGATATCCAAAGTTTATAGTGATTGACAATTCGTTGACTTTATATTGGTTTTTTCGTTTGAATACAATTGTTTTGCATAATTTCTATTGTTCGAACTACTGAACTAAAAACATTATTTTTTATTATTTATATAATAAAAAAACACATATATGTCATGATCTCGTTTGATAATAGATTTGAGTTCTTATTGTCAACTTCGCTATTCGCAACGAATTATATGTTGCAATATCCAAGGTTTTTATCATCTACGATACTTTTTGAATTTATACTATTCATACAGAACTAAAAACATTTTCTATTGTTCAAGCTACAAAACTAAAAACATTATTTTTTATTATTATTTGTATAATAAAAAAAAACAATATATGTCATGATCTCGTTGGATAATAGATTTGAGGTCTTATTGCCAGCTTCGTTATTCCCAATGATGGATATGTTGGCATATCCAAAGTTTTTATCATCTACAGTTCCTTTTGAATTTATATTATTCATATTGAAATGTCTGGATATCCAAAGTTTTAAACATGGATAGTCATTTTTCATATTACTTTGTCGTCTTAGTCAATTTTTTAAGCATAGTCCCCAGTGTTCGAACTATTGTTACTATTATTATTATTATTATTTATTTTTTTATTACTATTATTATGTTTGATTTTTCTTTATTGTTGCGTACTTCGAGAGTCTTTGTCATTAATGTGTACGTAAACATGCCTGCCACACTACATTCTTTCTTAAATGTTTGCACAACACGACACCCTTCGACGGTTCTAACAGTCTTAAGTGTTTACCTAACAGGCCTCGCAACCTTAAATGTTTATTCTACAGATGTGTTACAATACAATTTCGTTCCATTTTTTGATATAGTGTTGTGTGCAGTGTTCTTCACCGGCATTACTAGTTCACTGGTTAATGCTTGTTCGTTGGTTCGTTCAATGATGCTTGTTGTTGTTTGATTAAACGTTGCAAAGTTGAGGTCTTGAAGTTACAGTTGGACCTCTTCGTGGTTGTTCATTGGTTTGTTGTTCTACAAATTTGCAAGTTGTTGGACCTGTTGTTGCGGTTTGCAAGTTTTGGAGTTGCGCGTCTTTCATTTGTCATTGACGGGTAAGTTTTTGTGCCATCGTTTCATTGCTATTCCTTTTTTTTTTCTTGTTGTTTTCACCTTTCAAGCAAGAATTTTCAATAGTAGGAGTCCCTGCCTCAAAATTTTGTTGCAGAACATCTTTCTGTGTGGCTGTTGCAACCAAAATATTTTCCTTGTTCTTGAACGTCAATGTTCTATACATAACCCGCCTTTGTCACAGCCATGGTGACATATAATAAAGAAAACTGGATGTTCTCCTCTTATTTTATGTTCCTAGAAACCATGTGTTTTGTGCATTTTTTCCAGGATATTCCCTTCCAATCACATATGACAACTTCCAGGTCCTGGATATCGTGCCATAGTTGTTTCCAAAATAGAAATGCAAAGGGGTTTAGAAAACGAATTTGGAGTTGTCGCAAGGGGGCAACCATCTGCCAGGGTCTTGTGATAGGGAATGCTTTTATTCTCTGGGTCAAAAACTTTGTCCACCCGTTTCCTTTGTCCTGTTCTTTCTGTCTTGTAGAGCATCTTCTTCCTCTAGGAATATTTTAGGATGCATGCCATGAATGGGTTCAAAAACGACATAGCTTGAATACTCGGTCTTTGTGCTCAGCAAACTTATAGTGTTATTTGTTTGCATTGTCTCTTCTGTTTGGTTCACTATTGACTGTATTTTTGTTTTCTTTTCATATGTTGTGGCGACTAGGGGGGTTGAATTTGACAAGAAGAAGGTTGAAGAATACATAGAGGGATTGGTACGCAGTTCTGTGCTTGTAGTTTTTCTATTTGTCTTTTTTTTGTTTTTCATTTTTTTTTTCTTTTCTCTGTTTTCATATAAACTGGAAATATCTAAGAAACAACTTGAAAATCACAGTTTAAGAGATGAAACAAGTAATAGATGTTTAGTCCTGTGAAATAGATATAGACTCCATTGTACATGAAAACATCGATGAGGTATTGCATAGAAATGGCCTTTTTAAATTGGATGCATTCTCGTATATTGTAGGAGATTGCATTTTCGATGCATTTCAGGTTCTATTGCATTTATGTTATTCCTCGACTGACCTGCACAATGGATTGATAGATTATTTCTTGGGTTGTTTAAAAAATGGTGATGTTAAGGCATTGGAGTCATATGAATACGAATTGGCATCTGATTTTCTTTCGCAGTTGCATGGAATACATGATGTCACTACATATTTTTCAAAGATGCGGTTGTCTACATCTACAATTGTGCCTACACATGAGAGGGGACTTTGGGGAGATACATTTTGTATATGGTGGTTGTCTAAGTGCCTCAATATATCAATTGGAATATGGTCATTGACAAGAAAAACAATATATCTACTATTCAACAAAATTGCATCTTGTTCCATGATGTCAATCCTGTCAATGGTCATTATGAACCACTACTATATAAAATTATCCATATGCAATCTTGGAGGACCTCATATTTACCTGTCCCTCATTTGAAAAGACCTTGAATCGCAATGGAAACAGATTATGCATCGTATACACTGCCATGGCTTGCAGATAGCAACAACTATTGCATCTAGTTGTGGAGATAGTATGTTTAATGCAATTTTCTATTTGGTAGAAACAGAGTTCGATGTGAAGTTGTTGTGGATTTACACTGTACAATCCTTTTGCAATGAAATTATAGGCAGAAGCCAATAGACTTTTAGCTTCTTGCATCAACACCTTTCGCTATATATCCTAGAAAATATGTCGGCAATTGGAAGTTGGCAAGAATACCTTGTACACATGGCACTGCCATATGAAAAAGGAAATATAGAGGGTTCAAAAAGGTTGTCGACCATATTACCAATGAAGGTCAAAGTCGATGAAATCCATAAAATGACATCAGTGAGCAAATGACAAGGCATGGTACACCATCATAGTAAGTTGATATTGATTACATTCTTTTGTCTTCATCCACTTACTCTAACAAATATTTAACCGAGATTTGACAATTGTCTCTTTCTTCCTGCCAGGTTTTTTTGCTTTCCGTCGCCGAATTTATTCTTTCTACAAACTTCATTCTTGTACATATTTTCTTTGTAGTCCGCGACAGTCCTAATCTGAGTCATTCTCGCAAACACATTTTTATTTCACAAAATATGTACTGAGCTATATATTTTTTTACAAATTCGAAGACAACTATTTTTGGGAAATATTCTCAAATGTATTTTGTGACCCAATTTATCTGAATATAAATATTTGAGGTTGTTATATGGTGATATTCAATGTTTGGTGTTGTTATTTGAAATGTGTATTTCTTCTTAAAAAAAACTCATTTCCCTGTACATGTTCCTATTACATATTGTGCATATATTGGAGCTTCCTATATTTCAGAATATTCTTCGATATACAAAATGTAAAGTCATGTATTTTTTTCTCTATTTCTTGTGTGTTTGAGAAAAAAATGCGAGCCCAAAACACCATTCAAATTCGAACATGATTTACATTTGGACCACAAATAATCTATTAAGATACATTAATATGAATACATTTTAAATAAATATAAACATAATCCCTTTAAACTTGAACCTGACTTTCTCGGGCTCCTGGATTGCCCGCAAGTTGACCAGTTAGCGAACTGCCAAATCCTCATTTCCATCTATATCTTCACATCATGAGCCCGAACGACCACCATCCCTTTAAACACTTAGCCAATTATCTCACCGTAGTGTCTCAACTTAGCACTATCGAATTCTTTTACAACGTGTTCCATGATATACATCTTGCACCCAACACTTCCATCATATACATTTTACACCCAACAATTCCATGATACATATTTTGCAAAAAACTCTTCCATCATTCTCAATTCGAACCTGGACCACTAGAACTCGCAATTTTCACTATACTCGGGTTCACAACTTTCGGAAAAATGACTAAGTAACGAGAAAGATAAAGTACAGGGAAAAGAGAAACGAGAATTTGGTTAAGTATAGAAGACAGAAAAGAAGGGTTAATATATTCACATCTATAATAGATATCCCATTTCCTGGCAAGATATTTTCTGTATGTTTATGGAGAAGTTGTATTGGAAAGAAGTGTGAAGGTGGTGGGCACAAAAAACAACGACTAGGAATTGGAAATTGTCTGAACCCGCCAACCCGACGATCCGCAAAAGAGATTACAAGAAATGGTCGTGGAAAGTAGTCAGACGGGCTTCAAAATAGGCTGACAAGGGTTCCCAAGGATACGTGAGGCCCCGACGGTCAAATTGTATTGATCGGAACTTTTGAGTGTAAACTATGTAACACAGAAGAGGGGCTGATGTAGGAGTCCAGAAGTCAATGTGTATATCGCGGAAGTCGGGGNAGGCTGACAAGGGTTCCCAAGGATACGTGAGGCCCCGACGGTCAAATTGTATTGATCGGAACTTTTGAGTGTAAACTATGTAACACAGAAGAGGGGCTGATGTAGGAGTCCAGAAGTCAATGTGTATATCGCGGAAGTCGGGGGGATGTTTGCAGGTCAAGGAACCCTAGAAGTGCACTCCGCCTGTCCGGGAATCCGCAAGCAGAAAATTCAGGTAAGTATCCGCAAAAGAGATTCCAAGAAATGGTGAAATATGGAAAGTGGACGCAGGGGCTTCAAAATGGGGTGACAATAGTTCCCTAGGAGACGTGAGGACCCGAAGGTCAAATTGCAGGTCTCAGAACTTTCATGTGTAAATTGTGTATCACTAAAGATGCTATGATGTGGGAGACCGACCACCATCCCTTTCAACACTTATCCAATTATCTCACTGCGTTGTCCCAACTTATCGCTATCAAATTCTTATCCTACGTGTTCTGTGATATACATCTTGCACCCAACACTTCCGTCATATACATTTTGCACCCAACAATTATGTGATACACATTTTGCAGACAACACTTTCGTCATTTGCAATTCCAACCCAGACCACTGGAACTCGCAAGTTTCACTATACTCAGGTTCACAACTTTAAGAAAAATGACTAAATAACAAGAAAGATAAAGTACAAGGAAAAGAGAAACGAGAATTTGGTTAAGTATAGAAGAAGGAAAAGAAGGGTTAATACATTCACATCTATAATAAATATCCCATTTCCTAGAAAGATCTTTTCTACATGTTTCTGGAGAATTTATATTGGAAAGAAGTGCAAAGGTGACGGGCATAGAAAACAATGACTAGGAATTGGAAATTGTCTGAACCCGCCAACTCGATGATCCACGAAAGAGATTGCAAGAAATGGTCAAGGAAAGCGGTCGGACGGGCTTCAAAATAGGTCGACAAGGGTTCTTGAGGATACGTGAGGCCCCGACGTTCAAATTGTATTGATCGGAACTATGTAACACGGAAGAGTGGATGATGTAGGAGTTTGGAAGTCAATTTGTATATCGTGGAAGATGGGGGGTTGTTTGCAGGTCAAGGAACAATGGAAGTGCACTCTACCTGTCCAAGAATCTGCAAGCGAAAAATTCAGGTAAGTATCCGCAAAAGAGATTCCAAGAAATGGTGAAATATGGAAAGCAGACGCAGGGGCTTCAATATGGGGTGACAATAGTTCCCTGGGAGACGTGAGGACCCGAAGGTCAAATTACAGGTCTTGAAACTTTCATGTGCAAACTGTGTATCACGGAAGATGGTATGATGTGGTAGTGCGGCAGTAAATTTGCATATCGTGAAGGTTTCGGTGTTGTTTGCAGATCACAGAACAATGGAAGTGCAATATAGAGCCCACCTGCCCGGGAATCCGCGATCTGAAAAGTGGCTAGGCATCCAATGGCCAGCATTCGATCAGAGTCATGATATAAAAGCATGAGCACAAATGTGAACCCGTGAATCCGCCAACACACGCATTGAGACATTTTCAGAAAAAAAATGACTAAGTAACGAGAAAGAGAGAGTAGAGAGGAAAAAGAAACGGGAATTTGGTTAAGTATAGAAGAGGGAAAAGAAGGTCCAATATATTCAAATCTGCAATAGATATTCCATTTCCTAGCAAGATATTTTTTGTATGTTTCTGGAGAATTTGTATACATATTTCATATACTTGGAAAGAATTCTGAAGGTAGCGAGCACAATAAACAACAACTAGAAATTGGAAATTTCCTGAACCTGCGAACTCGACGATCCGTGAAAGAGATGTCAAGAAATGGTCACATGTGGAAAGTGGTCGGACGAGCTTCAAAATAGGGTGACAAGGGTTCCTGAGGAGACATAAGGCCCCTACTGTCAAATTGTATATATTGTGGAAATTTCAGTGCGTGATATACATATTGTACCCAAAACTTTCGTAGTCTACAATTCGTCACGACTTAGCACTATCGAATTATTATGCCCCCTGTTCTGTTATATACATGTTGCACACAACACTTCTGTGATATACATTTTGCACCCAACACTTCCGTCATTTACAATTTGACCCTAGTTCACAAAACTTTCAAACCATTTATCACTCTCTTCAATCCCCGCCACATTCCTGCCCTTCCCAATGCACATTCGTTATGCTTTTACTATCGACAAATCAACATACAGATTCGCTCATTGGCATTAATAAGCAAAAAAGGAATTCAAGTATACGGGAGTTCGACCCACTACCATTTCTTTTCATACCTATTTGTCGGGTTGTCATAACCGAACTTTCCTTCCCCCTTTTCTGTGATATACATCTTGCACCCAAAACTTCAGTGATCTACAATTCCATAGTTATCCAACATTATAGCAGTTGATCTCTGAGTTGGCGCTATTATAGATCTTGCACCCACAACTTCCGCCATCTACAATTCTGTGATGCATAGCTTGCACCGAAAACTTTTGTGCTATACAATTCATCCAGTTCACAAGCTTCACTCTACCCAGCTTCACAAATATTTCAAATAATTTATCGTTGCCTTCCATCCTCGCTACCTTCGCACCCTTCCCAATGCACATTGATTATGCTTTTACTAGTGACAACTCAACACACATGTTCGAAAGAGATTGGCACTGCTTTTCTTAGTCTCAAATCGCCATACAAGTTTTCTTAACAATATTACATGACTCTCCCCATTTTCCAAAAATAACCTTATAAGCTACTTGGCAGGGACTACCCTGCCACGCAACACTTGTTATTATTTTTCTTTTCAATTAAGTCGCCTTCTCAAAATCATAACATCAACTTTAGTGTGTTTCCCATGAATTAATTTGTTTAAAAAAGGATTTTTAGTGTAACATCTCGCTCTTGCGCACATTGAGCGAACTTATTCTTTGAGGACACTTGCTTGCAAGTGATCCAGATTATTATACTATTGGTTGCTTGATTATTATTATGAGGCATTATGGATATTTCGATATGTTGTTTTGTGTATTTACATAGACATGTGTTATTGATTGGGTTCTCCTGAGGGTGAAGGACCTTGGACCTCAAGGATACATAGGCATCAATGAAACCCCTTGGACTCCAGATTGAGTTAGGGAGTGGACTATTGGGGTTTGATTATTGTAGATATGACATATGTACATCTGATTAGATGTTATGATGATTGATTAACATTACTGACATGATTTTTTTATGATGGGGATTGACGATAACTTCTTGACCAAACTCATATGCGGAGTAGAGGGGTCACGCATGACAACCAACGATGTTGAGGGAGATGTGTGGACAGCAGCCCTGCCACAGCCTACTAGCACTCTCATTGTGGCTTGAACTATAGGTTAACGATTACCTAGTTCGAGAAGACCCACAATGTCATGAGAGAAAACTGCCACAGTCTCTCACGATGATTCTAAGGGGCACGCAATAAGGCAAGGGCCTTATTCCTTGGAGGCCCTCAGTCTCCCATGAGATCACCTAGCGGAGTATTGAATCCAAGGGTTTTTTATGTCTACCAAGTCATTCAAGAGGTGAGTGGCACCCTTGGATCATGTAGTGTGTCCTCAAGGGCACGTCCCACAAGAAAAATGAAAAGTGGCAAGTGGCACCCTTAGAGCACGTAGTGCATCCTGAATGGCACGTCGTGCAAGGAAAATGAAAGTGGCGAGTGGCACCCTTGGAGCATGTAGTGCGTCCTGAAGGGCACATCTCATTTCAACGGGTAAGTGAATAAACGTAGTTGGCCTTAAAATGAATGACATGATAAATAAGATTTAAAAACAATTTCCCTAATAAAAATGTCGCCCGACCTAGGAAATTAAAATCTAGGTCTAAGTGATACTTGTGGTAAAAAATAATAATAATAATCATAATTAAACATGTGACAAGAAGGGGGTAATAAATTCAATTAATTTATTAAAATCAAATTACTTTGGGGGATTAATTAAAAAAAAAGAAGGGAAATAATTATTTTTCTACATATGTTAATTAAATTTTATTAATTAAAAGAGAAAGAGGTGGTTTTTCTACACTTGCTAATTTGAGTTTTAGATAAAAAGGGAAAAGAGGGAAACTTAAAAGAAATAGGAAACTAAGGGAAAAAGGGGGGAAACATAATGAAAAAGGGAAACGTAAGGAAAAATTTGAATGACTAACTCAGTAAGGAATATTGCCTTTAAGAACCTTCTAATTATGAACTCAACTAGGAATTTAGTAAGAGCGTAAGTCATTTAAAATGTGTAAGGGAATATGGGGATACCATGGAGCGATTTTAGGAATGATTTTAGGTGGGTGAGGGAAATAGGAGTAATTAAATAATAAATGAAATTAATTTATGGTGCAACTAGGGGGATGGGTGACATGTGTGCAGGGGAGGTTTTTTCTGAATTAAATTAATGAAAAATAAATTAAATGGGAATTTGGTAAAGAAATCACTTAGAAACTCTATAAAAAGGATGGGGGAGGAGGATTATAAAAGGGATCTTGATGCGTAACGTCACGCTGCAGAATTTTTGTCTTGATTGACTTATCTTGTGGGAGTTGGGATACCCAGCTCGAGTAACAAGTGGTAGCTCGACCTTGCGAGGCGAACTGGGTGTTAGTTGTTCTTTTTTTTAGTGTGCAAGGCCTCTTTGCGGCTCGGGGGGATCAGGGGGAAGAAGAGTACCCCTAGCGTTGGCTGGGAGGTACTGCTAAAGTCACATCGGTCGGAAAGCGGGAGCTGGATGGAGCGCGCGCGGGACAACAACTCGAAGTTGTCACCTTGGGCTATGGTACACATGCATTTATTTGAATGGTAGATTATTATTGTCCTTTCACTTACATCACTGTACTTCTATTGTGTGAAGAAATGTGTTTTACTCGGCATTTTTAATCGAGAACTTAAGGTCATCATGGCTTTACGCTCACTGCTTTTGAATTCATTTCCTTAGCAACCCAATCCTTGATTGCTATGACTGTTTTGTTTTGTTTTATTAATTATTATGAAGAGATTGTTATTTATCTTCTATCCTTATCCCCATATCATTAGTCCATGCCTGAGCAGTGAACCAGGATTCGAATCGACGGTCGTCACTTCAGTGTTAATAGGCCTATAGATTTTAATTCCCTGCTTTTTTGTGCGTGGATGATGAGCGAAGGATAATGTTTCCTCGGCCATCTACCTTACTTATCTCTGCGTCGATTGATTTGTGGCCGAATGATTATTCCTTGCGCCTTCTTGTGCTGAGTGTCTCTATGTCTTTTATGATTATCTTTGCACTTTATCCCTGCATCCTTCCCATAATTTTATCTCTGCGTTGACTGATTAATTTTGAATGTTCATCTTGTGATTTCTTTGTGAATGATTACCACTGTGATTTTAGGCAACGATTCCTTTTAAAATATTAAACAATGTGTTTTAATTGTTGATCTGTATTTTCACATCTGTTTAAAAGGTTGGTTAAGCATCTACTGGTTGATATCCTTAGTTTGTCTGCGTTGGAAATTTTATGTCTGCATTTTTAGTTTTTGGATATTTCGCAGCGATTTTTCTCTGTCTTTATCCACTTTCTTAGCATTTAAATTCACTTCTAAACTTTATTTTACACAAGATTTCATTATGCTCTATTACACAGCCTTGCTTGGCTCTGTTACCCAGTCTTTACACGATCTGCTTGTCCCTTTTTACACAGCATCCAGGTTGGGAATTTTTGGTTCCTTAGTCACGAATATTATTGATTTACACAACGATTTTTTTTTTTACTCTGCATTTCTGAAATGTATTTTATACTCTGCATTTGGAAAGTGATATTGTCGGTGTCCATTCAAATCCTGGGGAGTTTTAAAATTATTTTTAAAAGGGTTATCACACAATGACCTCCTTTTACCCAACGTAATTTTTCATTACAAATTTACCCAGCGATATCCTAATAGATTAGAAATTGAGAGCGAAATTATGATGGCGATATCATTGTCTGCGAATTACATATTTATTGATGGCTATTTAATTTAGTGACTGTGATTTGTTGGGCATCGATCCATTATCTCTTAGCATTTTAAATCCACTTTAATATGTATATTACACAACAATCGGATTTATTGGATAGAAAGTTGATTTAATGGATAGCTACTGATTCGATGGATATAAATTTTAAAATTGTGTTGCAATAGTATCGATTTCACTTTTATACTGTGAAATTAATATGCACTGAGCCATATTTTTACCGTGATTTTAATCTACACGCAGATGTTTATACAACGAAATTATACCTGTGAAAGGCATTGAGTATTTATGTTTAAACAACAATTTTATGTGGACAAAGACTTCTTTAGATAGAATTTGACAGCCACCTAATGTATTGAATAGGCAGCGAAATTATTGGTTAGATAGAGATGCCCTTAAATTTCAGTTATGAAAGACAGTGTTGCATGGAATGTTTGCGTTATTAGAATGTCTGGAATGTCTGCGTTATGGAATGTCAGGAATGTATGCATAATTTCCAAACCATATATGTCTGTGTTGTAATATGGAATGTCTATGAAATCAATGGGTACCGTAACCCTAAATTTTAAACAGCGAATGGGATCATTGAGCAAGCCAGGCGGATTTACCAATGCCTCTTTTAATGGCAGCGAATCCTCTTTTCTGGGGTTGCTAACTAGCCATAACTTTGCATTAATTAAATTGACAAACAACCTGTGCCTTACTTCTTTTTGGGAAACGGTCTTAACGATGGGTTCGAATTTTAACAGAGGTACAAAAACGAGATTGGACATCCTCTCGTCCTTGATTACTGTCGACAGTGAATTTCATAATTTGACATCGATTTTCACCTTCGTTGCTTTTTAGACTTCAAAAAATTGTTTTGTTGATAGTGTTCACCTTTTTTAAAAGGGGCGAGTTCACTTTCTTTGTTAATTATATTTTTAGATATGGCTTCCATGATTAATTAAATGATGGCATCTACTCATCTTTCACTTTTACTCACCCTTTAATCATAACTGATGGCAACAGTCACCTTCATCGTTGTTAATTATAAATACCGATATCCACCTTCAGTGTTACTATATTCTTAAATGTTGGAATTCATTTTGTGCTTGAATCCCAACCAAAAAGTTGATGATGAACCTTAAGATTTAAGTTTTTTTCTTGTACCATGTGGTTTATGGTAGTATTCACCTTATTTACACCTTCAATGCTTGTGGTTGGGGCAATATCCCTTGTCATCGGTGGATCGGTATGTTACCCCTTTTAAAGAATGCATCACCTTAGGTGGTCACTAAATTAGGTTACCTTGTGCGATGATGTCTAGCTTAGTAATTAAATTCGTTGCACCAATAGTAATGGATATAGGCAAGTGCACGCAAATAATGCAGCATCCAGAGTGATAGTAATAGATGGATTGTGTGCGCGGAGTTAAATGAATGATGCCTTGTGTTCGAGCCTAAATTGTTGCTTGTTGTTTTGTGGTTTAGATTTTCTTGCGCAGTCCATGTTGATGATGAGATGGATTAGAATTTTGAGTTCTTGCATGCGTAAATTTAGCGTGAGTAATGATAGTCCCTAGACGCCTCACGTGCAGTGAAACAGTGGTGTAAGGAATGATTTTAGAGGCCTTAGACTACTTGTGGGTGATAATTTTTTAAGTTGTGTTTGATTGTCAGACCTTATATCTTGTGCAACGAATTAATTGACGATACTCTCGCGCCTCAACTCTAGGCGATGAATAATTTGTGTTTGTGTTTAGTTTTCCCTACACATCTTGTGTGTACAGTCGTTCACCTTACGCCTTCACATATGTGGTAATGTGATAGGTTAGAAAACCTGGCGTGCATCGTCAGTATACTAATGAGTGAGGAATTAACAACTTTTATTGTGCCATGAATTTTTAACAAGGGACTGTAGTAGACTACAAACTGCCTACGGGAAATGGAATGTTATGTTAGATGTTGAGTTTTGCGAATGATTCCTCGGGCGTCATGCTCTTGATGTTTTATTTTTCCTAACACACAAAAACAAAATTGACCTGTTGTACGTAGCTTGTTCTCATGAGCGAGGGGTGTTACATATGGTATCAGAGCAGGTTCAACCCTGCGACTATGGATTGCCATGCTTTCCACTGCAGTAAAACCTTGAGTGTTAACCTAGCACTAACTAAAAACTTTAACGTATACATGTTGTGATCTCGATTGGAGGACGTCACAGAGGTTCGCAACGTGGTGTCGTGGAAGGAGGTGTGACGCCTCCAGAAGAGCCCGTGCCCTCAGAGTCTAACCCCCAAGGGGAGGAACAAGTCCTCGGGCTGGATCCGATTGTCGTAATGGATGATGATGGCCTCACAAGGTCCTTTCAGGTAATGTCATAGGCCTTGATCCACTATCTGTATTGAGATGAGGCCAGGGCGCTTGTACCCCTGAGGGTCCATAGTGCACCCCAGTCAGTACCGTTATCTTTCACTGAGAACTCGAGAGGGATAAGTTCTCAAGTCTACGAGTATCGTGGATGGCTCAGTCGTCGAGACATGTTTGGAGATTATGGCACTGTGATTTTCACTTCGCGACTACCTCTAACATGAAGGTCTACATGGCGGTCTTTCAACTGAAGAAAGGTTCTCTTCTCTGGTGGAAGACGCTCATGCTGCTTTGAACATGGTAGATGAAGACGTGTCATGGGAACTGTTCGAGGGACGGTTCTGAGAGTGGCATATATCGGAGGAATTCATTGAGCATCAGCTCAATGAGATCAACACCTTGAGACAGGGTGGTCGTATGGTGCCCGAGTACGAGGCCCGTATTTGGAGCTGTATCGGTATGATTCGCACCAAATTACAGATAACTTAAGGTCAACAAGTTTGTGTTGGCCTTAGTGTTAGGATTTTGCTTCTACTTCGGGTACCATGAATACTGGATCAAAGAAAGTGTGTTGGAATGTAGGGACCCACATTTCCAGAGCGACTGTCGAGTGAAGAGGAATAGAGCATCTGGATTAGCCAGACCCACTACCGTAGGAGATTTGGGCAAGGCCCATCAGATTCATGCAATGGTGAATAACTTCTAGACAGAGCACCAGTCGACTATGCTCAAGACGTCAGGTACCGTTGTTGACTAGACCCTTAGCATTTGATAGATCCAGGTGCTACCAAAGGTTATGGGTTATAGCCTTAACCTAGGAGAGTTTTGTATCTAGGTCCAACCTGTACGTCACGATCTTAGAATCTTGTGACATCGTGATCAATATGGACTGATTGGAATCGCATGAGGTAATACTCAATTGTAATACAAAACGATTGATCTTGGTCAATGATGAGGGACAGAGACGCGTGATTGTAGGTCGGAACCAGGGAGTGTCCCTGAGGTTCATCTCTTCCTTACAGTTACGGAAGAGAATGTGTGAGGGATGTAAGATTTATGCAATCCTTGCGTTACGAGAAGGGAGAAGTGAAAGGTCTAGAACACCTTCCGGTGGTGAGAGAGTCACGAACGTCTTCCCTGAGGAGTTACCTAGGATTCCTTCGGAGAGGGAATTGAATTTACCATAGACCTAAAATCGAAGACTGAATCGATAGAAAGAACGCCTTATCAGATGTCGACCTTGGAGTTACAGGAGTTGAGAATGCAACTGAAGGATTTGTTGGACCTATGACTTATATGTCCTAGTGTGTCACTGTGGGGTGCACCTATTATATTCATACAAAAGAAGGATGGGTCGTGGAGACTCTGCATTGACTACCGTCAATTGAACAAGGCAACGACCAAGAATCAATATCTGTTTCCAAGGATTGATGATTTGTTTGATCAGATGAAGGGTGAAATGGTGTTTTCAAGGATCTACTTGAGATCACGGTATCACCAGTTATGGATCAAGGAGGATGACGTCCATGAGACCACCTTTAAGACGAGGTTTGGACATTATGAGTTTACTATTTTACCATTTGGACTAACAAACTCCCAGGGGTATTTATGAGTTTGATGAATGGGGTTTTCTGCGAGTACTTGGAAAAGTTCGTCCAAGTATTCATTGACGATATTTTGATTTACTCTTTAGGTTGTTGCCTTTTATTTTTGCTGAGTGGAATTGTGTTGTTGTTATCCTCACCTTGTGGAATTGGGCTAAAATTGGTTGAAGAAGAGGGTTGTTAGGCCCATGGTTGAAGAGGCAGGTTGTCAAGCATGTGAGAAGCTCTCTCTAGGTGAGAGTCTGCTGGGAAGTGGTTTTCTCTCAGAGACAGTCCAACACCAACTACGGAGCTCTAAGAATTCCTGATCCTGCCTGTTGTCGAGACCCAAAGACGGAGGTGAAGCATCGATGGATTGTTCTTGTGAATATGTATACTCTAGGGTGGAACAAGCATGTGGGGAATGAGAGTCTGTGAGTAGTGGGCATAAGAAGGCTCCTAGGGAGAATCCTTCCAGTTTCTCTGTGCAGCTTTCTTGTAACCTTAGCCTAGTCTAGGATTCCCTTGCCCGGGGTGGAGCTTAGTCCCAACTCGGGGGTGACCCACTGTTGAGCGTGATGAGTAGCATGGTCTAAGGCTGGGAGGTTCGTGGAAGGTTTGCACATAGTTGGTGGAGTTACTACAGTTTCAAAGATAAGTATTATTATGTGTTTAATTTCAATTAAAATGCATGTCTGTGATGCTTGTAATATTATCATGTATTCTGTTGCAAGTGGAATTATTGTTAATTCTAATTAATTATGTATGTTAGCAGTAATTATGTGTTTACTCTGTGTTAAGTCATTTAACTTCATTTAAATGCATACTTTATAAGCGTTATTTTGCGTAGTAGTCTTGCCCGACAGTGCGGTTGATGGTCGGGGACGTTATAATATGGTATCAGAGCCCATGGTTTCAACGCTGAGCCTGGATGGGCCGGATAAGTGTTCTTTGGACCCAAGGTTTCGAGTGGAAATGGTGTTTGGAGGAACCAATTTCGAACCTTAGAATATTTCTGAGTGCCAAGGGGTTACTTGGTCGTGTTACAAAGCTCGGGAGGAGTAGCAGTAGAATAAAACTGCATCTGGTGTGGTATTTGACCACTGAGAGAGAGAAATCAACACTTGGGGTGTTGGAACCGTAGGATCTGTTTTGGAAAAAGGAAAGTCCTTTATGACCGTCAAATCCGGAAAAGGTGCAGGAGGGTTATCTTAGAAGCCTTTCGGAGTTCGGCAGTCAGAAGAAGTGGAATGCGTTGAGGCATAAACTTCTGAAGGAGATCTACACCATAGATCATAGGAAAAGAGCTTAATCGTTAGATACGTGTCCAGGAAGGCAAAGGAAAATCACTTTGGAGGATTTCTAGTGTGGAGTGTGACAAACTCCCGAAGTCTCGAAGTAGATCGCAATTGTCCGTTGCGAAGGACACGCATCAAGATATCATGTACTTCAGGTGGAAGTACTTCGTGAGGAGGCAAGTGTTGTGAGTTAAAACTCCTGAAGACCAAAGTGTCGAAGTCACTCATAGTCGTTGATCGTGAAGGAGGACACGCATTGGTAGATCGTGAACTTTGGGAGAAAAATCTCTGGGCAAAAGAGAGCATAGAGTAGTTGAAATTCCCGAAGCCCGAAGAGTCGAAGTGGTGAGTCATGATGACATTACCTAGAGGTGACATGGACACATAGGATGTGTGCTATGTATCAGTGGGTTTAGAACCTGTGGAAGATTGAAATGGCATTTAGAACATATCGAGTGTCACCGATTTGAATGGGCCACGTATCAGTCACTAGTATTTTGCCATGTGGCATCCTGTGTGATCATGGTGAGTGGAACCCAAGGTTACATAACGAAGTTAAGGGTTGGAGGACCCATAGTGGCGTTGATCACGATACATCAAGATCAACGGTCAGGAGACATTTTGGGGACCCAAGTTGCATAGAAGATAATTATTCAAGGCGGTCCTGCAATCCAAACCACGGTTTCACCAAGGGTTTATGTGTCAACGTTAGAAGAATTATGGGATGAAAGGCAGGTTACTCCAAAGCATTGTTGCATGCCCCCGCAATTGGGAAAACATTAAGTGATTTAATGTAATAATGTCACCTAAGGTGACGTGGGATTGTTCATAGATTAATGGTTCGGGGTGTGCGGATGTGAATTCTTTCAAAGTCTCGAAGTCTCGGAACTCAGTTGCTTCAACTTCCACAGTGAAGTGTCAGCTGTAGGATGTTTGGTAGACATGGACCATTTATCCACCCTACTGCGCAAGTTCGGTAACTCGGAACTTCGAGTGACTGTTGTGTTATGCTTGGAAATATTCTGAAGACGAAGGTCGAAGGCCCAAGTAAGTGCATATTGATCTAGCACTTGGTCACAACCCATAGTCGCGTGGGTTGGGGAACTGAGAGAAAGGGGCTAGTGTCTGAAAACATAGCAGAGCAGAGCTCTGAAAGAATAAATCTACGGGGATTCTTGATTGAATGAGAATCACAGAGAATGAAAAATGAACATTTTCTTCAATCAGATTTGTTTATGAATGTTGTGGGATTTGTTAAGGAATGATGACCTGACAAATTTTGGTTGTCTGCACATTTTGTTGCAGAATTTTAACGAGTTCCAGAACCGAATAGAGTTGCCACTGAGTGCAAAGAAATGGAGGACACAGAATGATTCCAGTTCAGAGAATGAAGCTAAAGGGATGGATGTTCATTTAGGATTTGAAGGGTCGAACTCCAATGGGAATAGAGAAGAGATAGATAAGGAAGGGCATATGGTGAAAATCATTGAAAGATTGCAGAAATATGACCAAACTCACCGAGCAGGTAGCAAAAAGCTCATGAAATCTAAGGAACAACAAGGAGAATTCAACTTAAAGTTGATGAAGAGTCTGGAGACAATAAAAAAGAAGTTGGCCAAGGAGAGAGACTCAAGAAAAACAGGGAGTCACCAGACTTCTGAGCGAAAAAGATCAAGGAGTGTTGGTAGACACCATCATCACTCCCAAGGTCACTCCAAGAGGAGGGCACACAGTAGTTCAAGCCCATCTCCTACCAGAAGGCACAGGAGATCTGGAGTGGATGAACTAAAGGGCGAAATGAACAATATTAAGCCTCCTAAGTTTGATGGAGAACACAAGAAGGAGGAAGATGTTGAAACATGGTTTCTTGGCATGAGGACATATTCCCAACTGCATAATTATTCCTCTCATGCAGAAGGAAGAATTGCGATGTATAAACTGAAAGGAAAAGCATCCATGTGGTGGGATCAACTTGTGTAGGTGCAACACATTAGAGAGAAAGTTGTCACTTGGAAATAATTCAAGAGGTATTTCAAGAAGAAATAATTGACTAAAAGATACTATGACAGAAAGATGAAAGAGTTATTTGAACTCATGCTGGGCAGCATGACCATTGATGAATACGAACGAAGATTTTTGGAATTGTTGAAGTATGTCCCGTTCATCAAAGATGAGACTGTCAAGATTCAGATGTATCTAAGTGGAATGTCACCTTCCATTGGTGAAAAGATTCAGTATGATGATCCTAAGACTATGGAAGAAACGATAAGAAGAGAAAAATGCTTATATGAACAACAAGGAGAAACGCCTACTTTTTGGAAGGCTTGGGATGACCACAAGAAGTTCAAGAAAGAGCAGAGGTAGAAGGGAAATAAACCTCCCTTTTCAGAAACAGTCCCCAAGGATAGTCGCCGTTTAGAGATCCGATAATGGCTAATGTAGGGGGACAAAGGCCAAGGCAAACGCCCATTCAGTGTTGGGGCTATCAGGGAAACCATAAGTATGGAGATTGTCCCCAAAAAAATGGCAAAGTGAGAGTTGTCCATAATGTTCAACAAGCTGAAACAGTGGAGGAAATGGGCAGTAGAATGCCAAGGATCTACGTAGACCTGTCCAACAAGCAAGTTGAATATCAGTCGCACATGATTGAAGGGGAAGTTATGATCAACAACCATGCCTTTACTATTTTAATTGATTCAAGGGCTAGCCATAGTTATGTATGTCCTAGAGTGGTGGAAAGTTTGCAATTGTCGAGAAGAAAACATGAAAAGTCTTGGTTAGTGTAGTTGGCTATAGGAACCAAGAGAAAATTCATTGAGTTAGTTAATTCATGTCCAATGGACATGAATGGATTGAGCACAAAGGCTGAATTGAATGTTCTTCCTTTAGTTTCTTATGACTGTCTAATTGGGATGGACTGGTTGGACCAGCACCATGCCATCTTGGACTGTCGTAACAAGGAATTCACTTGATGAGGAAGGAAATCGAAAAATAGTCCAAGGAATTCCTAGAGTTGTTGCTATCATAGAAATCTCAACAATGCAGTTGAAGAAGTGCTACAGAAAAGGATGTCAATTATTTGCAACCCATGTGGAGGAAACACCTAGGGATAAGGTGTCGAATATTGGAGATTGTGCGATACTAAAAGAGTTTGAAGATGTATTTCAGGAGGTACCCAGACTACCCTCGAAGAGAGATATTGACTTCTCTGTAAACTTGATGCCTGGAGTAGCTCCAATGTCCAAATCTCCTTATAGAATGAGTACGCCAGAGTTGAAAGAGTTGCAATTGCAGCTTGAAGAGCTTCTGAAGAAGGGGTATATATGCCCAAGTGTGTCACCTTGGGGTGCCCCGGTCCTATTCGTGAAGAAGAAGGATGGGACGTTGATATTATGTATCAATTTCAGAAAATTGAACAAAGCAACTGTAAAGTAAAAATATCCTTTGCTAAGGATTGATGACCTCTTCGATCAGTTGAAGGATGCAAAGATATTTTCGAAGATATATCTTAGGTCGGGATATCACCAGGTAAGGATAAAGGATGAAGACATCAGCAAGACCGCCTTTAGAACAATGTATGGTCATTACGAGTTCACAATGGTGTCGTTTGGGCTGTCGAACACACTCGTTGTTTTTATGTGCCTAATGAATGGTGTATTCAGGGACTATCTAGACAAGTTTGTCATAGTCTTCCTGGATGACATTCTGGTGTATTCCAAGTCAGAGGAAGAGCATGAACAACATCTGAGGATGGTGTTGCAGGTTTTAAGAGAGCACCAACTGTATGCCAAGTTGAGAAAGTGCTCATTTTATCAGGAGAAGATCCATTACTTGGGGCATATTATTTCAGAGGATGGGATAGTTGTAGATCCTGAGAATATTGAGGCCATAAGAGAATGGTCATCGCCAAAGAACGTGACAGAACTCAGATCCTTTATGGGTCTAGTTGGTTATTATAGAAGGTTTATCGCAGGGTTCTCAAGGATAGCTTACCCTATCACTTCCTTACAAAGGAAGGAGAAGAAGTTCCAGTGGACAGAGGATTGTGAGAGAAGCTTCCAGCAATTGAAGCAACTATTAACCACTGCTCCAATCTTGAGGATTGCAGACCCAAATGAAGATTTTGTGGTGTGCACAGATGCATGCAAAGAAGGATTGGGAGGAGTCCTCAGCCAAAATGGATTTGTAATTTGTTATGAATCCAGAAAGTTGAAAGAGCACGAAAGGAACTATGCAACTCATGATTTAGAGTTGGCATCCATCGTTCACACTCTCAAGAAAGGGAGGCATTACCTCATGGGAAGGAGGTTCGAAATGAGGATAGACCATAACGGTCTGAAGTATTTGTTTGATCATCCAACCTTGAATGTTAGGAAGAGTAGGTGGTTGGATTTTCTTTGTGAGTATGACTTTTCTATCAAACATATCAAAGGGAAGGAAAACAAAGTGGTTGATGCACTCAGGAGAACAGTGCATGAACTACATGCTACAACCATTAGCATGTAGTGAATTTATATTAAAGGCAGAATTTCGGAGGCTGCAAATGCAGATTTGTGGTACAGGGATTTTTTAGCAAAGCTACAACAAGGTGAGATGCCACAGAAAGTGGAAAATTATAAATTGGAAGCTAATGGAATACTTTTGTACAAGAACATAATTTATATACCTAATGTCCAGGACTTGAAACTTATGATTTTGAATGAAATGCATAATGTGCCTTATGTTGGGCACCCTGGATATCAGAAAATTGTGGCAATGGTCAAGAGCCATTACTTTTGGCCAGGTATGAAGAGAGATATTGTTGAATACATCGCCATATGTATGGAGTGTCAGAAGGTTAAAGCTGAGCATAGACACCCAGCAGGGTTGCTACAACCTTTACCCATTCTTGAGTGGAAGTGGGAAGTGGTGACAATGGACTTCATCACAGGATTTCCCAGGACAGGAAAGCAACATGATTCGATCATGGTGGTGGTGGACAAGCTTATGAAAGTTGCACATTTTATTATGCTAAAGATTACTCACAAGGCAGTTAACGTTGCTGATATTTTTATGAGGGAAATAGCATTATTGCACAGTATTCCCAAGACAATTGTGTCTGACAGGGACCCAAAATTTACCTCCAAGTTCTGGAAGGGGTTGTTAAAAGGATTTGGAACGAATATGAACTTCAACACTGCTTATCATCTTGATTCTGATGGACAGATAGAGAGGGTGAACAGAGTAATAGAAGACAGGTTGAGGATGTATGTGATCGACAAACCATCTAAATGGGAATACTACCTACACTTGGAAGAATTTGCCTACAATAATGGGTATCAAGCATCGTTGAAGATGAGCCCAGTTGAAGCACTTTATGGCAGAAAGTACAATACTCTAGTAAGTTGGGATAATCCAGCTGATATAGCAGTGGTTGGACCAAAGTTGCTCAAGGAAATGGAAGAGTAAATGCAAAAAATTAAGCAGAATTTGAAGGCTACCCAAGATAGGCAGAAAAGTTATGCTGATAAAAACAGAACCCACAAAGAGTTTAAAGTGGGTGATCATGTTTTCCTGAAAGTGAAATCCAATAGAAGCTCCCTGAAGCTGGGAAACTACACTAAGTTGGCAGCCATATTTTGTGGGTCATTCGAAATCCTAGAAGGGATTGGGCCAGTTGCATATATGCTTGCATTACCTGCATCTATGACTGTAAATAATGTGTTTCACGTTTCATTTCTTAAGAAATATATACCTGATGCTAATCATGTTATCGATTGGAATGTGATTCAGGTGGAGCAAGCAAGTGTCCTGCAAGTGCATCATGTGCACACATTGGATCGGAAAAGAAAACGGCTCTGGAATTGAGCCATAGGGCTTGTAAAGGTCCAGTGGACCTAGTACGATCCTGAAGACGTGACTTGGGAACATGAATATGCTATGTGGGCAGAAAATCTGCATCTTTTTGAAGATTTTGAAAATCTTGTTGATGTTGTGTAAAATTTGCACTGAGGACAGTGCAAAAATAAGCGGAGGGGATTGTAATATCCCCAAGGAAGAGCCCTGTTGTAATCATATTTATGAATTGGAAATCATGTTTTGTAGGCTAGTGAGCTGAGTATTGATAAGTTGGTGGGCTTATGTGTTTATTAGGCCAGAGAGCCTAAGTGTTAAAGGCTAGGAGCCTATTTTTGTATATGTAATTATGCAGAACATTAATAAAGATTAAACATCATTGTGTGCAGACTGACCACAAATAAAGAGTGATGGGGGACTAATATTCCACAAGGTGGGTAAGGGAAAGGGGGATGAAAGGTTGGAAAGAGGGGCTAAGCTTAGTGGCTTAAGTCCTTGGGAATAATAATTTATTATTATTCCAAAGTGGTGTGAATGGTATACTTTTATCCTAAGTTCCTAGAAAAGGGAACGTGTACTTGATGGAGTGCATGCAACTTCATGGGCGACATGTGTCGGCCCAGGCACATGCAATTTAACCCAAGAATTGATCTCTGATGGAGGTTCATCCTCCATTCTTGCTTCTGATGTCTGAACCATGTGGTCTTTGTGTCTGATCTCTGCATACCTCATGCAGCTCTGAAACCAGAAAAACATAATGTTTTCCTGAGAAGTCGACATATCCATCGTCTGAACTGTTTGAGTCTGTGTTCGACCTTTGTGTTGATTCCTTGTCACACACCCTGAAACTAGTGGAAAACCCGTGGATTGAGCCGTGTCACCTGTGTATCCTGTGAGCCCATCCTATCCACCCTTGCAGAGCTGAGTTCGTACCCGAACTGTCTCTAGGTTGCTACCTTCTATTTTTCCTCAGTGGAATTGTGTTGTTGTTATCCTCACCTTGCAGGAATTGGGCTGAATTTGGTTGAAGAAGAGGTTTGTCAGGTTCGTGGTTGAAGAGGCAGTTTTTCAAGCCTGTGAGCAGCTCTCTCAAGGTGAGAGAGTCTTTTGGGAAGTGGTTTTCTCCCAGAGAGATTCCAGCACCAGCTACAGAGCTCTGAGAATTCCTGATCCGGCCTATTGCCGAGACCCAGAGAGGGAGGTGAAGCACCGATGGACTGTGCTTGTGAAGGTGTATACTCCTGGGTGGAACAGGCATGTGGGGAATGAGAGTCCTTGATTAGTGGGTGTAAGAAGTCTCCTGGAGAGAATCCTTCTGGTTTCTCTGTGCAGTTTTCCTGTAATCGTAGCCTAGTCTAGGATTCCCTTGCCCGGGGTGGAGCTTAGTCCTAACTCAGGGGTCACCCACTGTTGAGCGTGATGAGCAGCGTGGTCTAAGGCTGGGAGGTTCGTGGAAGGTCTGCACGTAGTTGGTTGAGTTACTACATTTTCAAAGATATGTATCATTATGTGTTTAATTTCAATTAAAATGCATGTCTGTGATGCTTGTAATATTATCATGTGTTCCATTGCAAGTGAAATTATTGTTAATTCTAATTAATTTTGTATGTTAGCGGTAATTATGTTTTTACTCTGTGTTAAGTCATTTAACTTCATTTAAATGCATACTTTATAAGTGTTATTCTACGTAGTAGCGTTGCCCGACAGTGGGGTTGATGGTCGGGGACGTTACAATTTCCATGGTTATGCCTGTATAACTTCCACACACACTAATTTCAATATTGTTGACCTATCTCCACAGTTCGACGAAAGTTCTGACTTGCTCGGACACGCAAACAATTGTGATAGCCTTTTATACATTCAACATTATTACAACTAAGTTGTCCATAGTTTTTCCAATTACATATTGGCCAGCCTTTTCCATTTCCACTCTGACTATTCAGAAAGTGTTTTGTCTCCCTCGCATTGCAGGTAGGAACAATGGATTATGCTAGAACTTTACTAGTAGGAGCTACATGGGATTTCAAAACATCAATAGTAAGAACACTGACAGATGTTGGAACAACACTGATATAAACAATTGGTAACCACCGAAATGTATTCCTAGAACATGACCATTAATTCAAATCCTAATATCCCTTATATATCGCAAATACGTCTTCCTTAGGTCAGTGATACCCTTTTTCGAACCCTAAAACCATTCCTCCTGGTGAAATCAATAATAATTGTCCATGTACACATCAATAGAGTCTTAGATTGTGTCGATCTCGCTATGGAACAACCAGTGTTGAAATTGTTCTAGAACAGGGAAAAAGGGAGTTGGGATTGGAAAATATATTGAGAAATATGATGGTTGGGGCTAGCACTGTTGATGTATTAGTTATGGATCAAATGTTGGAATAAGTTCCTAAGATAATTAATTATTCACACATTTTAAATAGTTGCATTCTCCTTCACTGTTGCTTTTACTTTAGATGTTGGTTCTGGTTCAACCCATTCAATGGCTTTTTCTAGTTTTTTAGGTTCTTAACTCATAGAAGTTGCTTCCCTGCATCTAGAGAAATTGACAGAGAGACAAATTGAGTGGCCTACAATCCCTTGTTGAATTCCAAGTGTGACATGTTCTCTTCTATATGGTGGTGGTCGCTCCATATTAAACATTAGTTGTTACTGGAAAAGCGTAGTTGGAAACAACTACTTTCCCCTTAGTCTCATCATGCTCATTTTTTAATAAAGAATATTTTCTCCCTTGGGATTTTAATAAAGAATGGTTGTAAGAATGAATTAGGTATTTTTGTTGGTTGAAACTTAGGTACTTTCACGACCTTTCCCACGCAAGAAATGTAATATTTCAAAATCAACAAAGGAGACAGCTTGGAAAACATGCTTGTTACTCAATCTAAGTGCGTATATGCAAATGAATGAATAAACAAATTACATATGTATTAAAAAAAGTGAAAGATTGATGATTGTAGTGTCTTGTTAGTCCCTTCCGAAGGTGTAGAGGGACTATAGCGATCGATAATTCGTTGACTTGATATTAGTTTGTCATTTGACTACAAATTTTTGCAGACTTTCTATTGTTCGAACTATAGAACTAAAAAAAATAATTTTTATATAATAAAAAAAACCATATATGTCATGATGTGATTGGATAATAGATTTGAGGTCTTATTTCCAGCTTCGCTATTCCTAATGCATTATATGTTTCCATATCCAAAGTTTTTATCATCTACAGTATTTTTTGAATTTGTACTATTCATACTGTAATGTTTAGATATGCAAAGTTTATAGCGATTGACAATTCATTGACTTTATATTAGTTTTTCGTTTGAATACAATTTTTTTGCAAAATTTCTATTGTTCGAACTACTGAACTAAAAACATTATTTTTTATTATTTATATAATAAAAAAACCCATATATGTCATGATCTCGTTGGATAATAGATTTGAGGTCTTATTGTCAGCTTCACTATTCCCAATGAACTATATGTTGCGATATCCAAGGTTTTTATCATCTATGGTACTTTTTGAATTTATACTATTCATACAGAACTAAAAACATTTTCTATTGTTCGAGCTACAAAACTAAAAACATTGTTTTTTATTATTATTTGTATAATAAAAAAAACCATATATGTCATGATCTCGTTGGATAATAGATTTGAGGTCTTGTTGCCAGCTTTGCTATTCCCAATGATGGATATGTTGGCATATCCAAAGTTTTTATCATCTACAGTTCTTTTTGAATTTATTCTATTCATATTGAAATGTTTGGATATCCAAAGTTTTAAACATAGATAGTCAGTTTTCATATTACTTTGTCATCTCACTCAATTTTTTTAGCATAGTCCCTAGTGTTCAAACTATTGTTATTATTATTATTATTATTATTATTTTATTACTATTATTATGTTTGGTTTTTCTTTATTGTTGCGTACTTCAAGAGTCTTTGTCATTGTTGTGTACATAAACAGGTCTGCCACACTGCGTTCTTTCTTAAATGTTTGCATAGTGTGACACCCTTCGAATGTTATGACAGTCTTAAGTGTTTACCTAACATGCCTTGAAGCCTTAAATGTTTATTCTACAGATGTGTTACAATACAGTTTCATTCCATTATTAGATATAATGTTGTGTGCAGTGAAATTGGGCAATATTGTTCTTCACCGACATTACTGGTTCAGTGGTTGATGCTTGTTCGTTGGTTCGTTCGATGTTGCTTATGTTGTTTGATTCAACTTTGCAAAGTTGATGTCCTGCAGTTGCAGTTGGACCTCTTCGTGGTTGTTCATTGGTTTGTTGTTCTTCAAATTTGAAAGTTGTTGGACCTGTTGTTGCGGTTTGCAAGTTTTGGATTTGCGTGTTTTTCATCCGTCATTGATGGGTAAGTTTTTGTGCCATCATTTTGTTGCTATTCCTTTTTTCATGCTTGTTGTTTTCACCTTGCAAGCAAGAATTTTTAACAGTAGGAGTCCCTGCCTCAAAATTTTGTTGCAGAACATCTTTATGTGTGGTTGTTGCAACCAAAATATTTTCCTTGTTATTAAACGTCAATGTTCTATACATAACCCGCCTTTGTCACAACCATGGTGACTTATAACAAAGAAAACTGAATGTTCTCCTCTTATTTTTTGTTCCTGGAAACCATGCGTTTTGTGCATTTTTTCCAGGATGTTCCCTTCTAATCACATATGACAACTTCCAGGTCATGGATATCGTGCCATAGTTGTTTCCAAAATAGCAATTCAAAGGGGTTTAGAAAATGAATTCGGAGTTGTCACAAGGGGGCAACCATCTCTCAGAGTCTTGTGACAAGGAATGCATTTATTCTCTAGTTCAAAAACTTCGTCCACCTGTTTCCTTTGTCCTTTCCTTTCTGTCTTGCAGAGCATCTTCTGCCTCTGAGAAGCTTATAGGATGCACGCCATGAATGGGTTCAAAAATGATATAGCTTGAATACTCAATCTTTGTGCTCAACAAACTTATAGTGTTATTTATTTGTGTTGTCTCTTCTGTTTGGTTCACTGTTGAATGTACGTTTGTTTTCTTGTCATATGTTGTGGCGACTAGGGGGGATTGAATTTGACAAGAAGAAGGTTGAAGGATACATAGAGGGATTGGTATGCAGTTTCGTGCTTGTAGTTTTTCTATTTGTCTTTTTTTTTGTTTTTCATTTTTTTTTCTTTTCTCTGTTTTCATATAAACTGAAAATAGCTAAGAAACAACTTGAAAATCACAGTTTAAGAGATGAAACAAGCAATAGATGTTTAGTCCTATGAAATAGATACAAACTCCATTGTACATGACAACATCGACGAGGTATTGCATAGCAATGGCCTTTTTAGATTGAATGCATTCTCGTATACTGTAGGAGATTTCCTTTTTGATGCATTTTAGGTTCTATTGCATTTCCGTTATTCCTCGACTGACCTGCGCAATGGATTGATAGATTACTTCTTGGGTTGTTTAAAAAATGGCGATGTTGAGGCATTGGAGTCATATGAATACGAATTGACATCTCATTTTCTTTCGCAGTTGCATGGAATACATGATGTCACTACGTATTTTTCTAAGATGCGGTTGTCTGCATCTACAATTGTGCCTGCACATGAGAGGGGACTTTGGGGAGATACATTTTGTATACGATGGTTGTCTAAGTGGCACAATATATCAATTGGAATATGTTCATTGACAAGAAAAACAATATATCTACTATTCAACAAAACTGCATCTAGCAATCCATACTGCATCTTGTTCCATGATGCCAATCTTGTCAATGGTCATTATGAACCACTATTGCATAGAAAATTATCCATATGCAATCTTTGAGGACCTCATATTTACCTGTCCCTCATTTGCAAAGACCTTGAATCGCAATGGAAACATGTTATGCATCGTATACACTGCCATGGATTGCAGATAGCAACAACTGTTGCATCTAGTTGTGGAGATAGTCTGTTCAATGCAATTTTCTATTTGGTAGCAACAGAGTTCGATGTGCAGTCATTGTGGCTTTACAGTGTACAATCCTTTTGCAATGCAATTATAGGCGGAATCCAACAGGATTTTAGTTGCTTGCATCAACACCTTTCGCTATGTCTCCTAGAAAATATGCCGGCAATTGGAAGTTGGCAAGAATACCTTGTAAACATGGCACTGCCATATGAAAAAGGAAATATAGAGGGTTCAAAAAGGTTGTCGACCAAATTACCAATGAAGGTCAAAGCCGATGAAAGGCATAAAAGGACATCAACGAGAAAATGACAAGGCATGGGACACCATCATAGTAAGTTGATATTGATTGCATTCTTTTGTCTTCATCCACTTACTCTAAAAAAGCTTTAACCGAGATCTGACAATTTTCTCTTTCTTCTTGCTAGGTTTTGTTGTTTTCCATCGCCAAATTTCTTCTTTCTACAAACTTCATTCTTGTACATATTTTCTTTGTAGTCCGCGGCAGTCCCAATCCGAGTCATTCTCGCAAACACATTTTTATTTCACAGAATATGTACTGAACTATATATTTTTTACAAATTCGAAGACAACTATTTTTGGGAAATATTCTCAAATGTATTTTGTGACCCAATTTATCTGAATATAAATATTTGAGGTTGTTATATGGTGATCTTCAATGTTTGGTGTTGTTATTTGAAATTTGTATTTCTTCTTAAAATTAACTCATTTCCCTGTACATGTTCATGTTATATATTGTGCATATATTGCAGCTTCCTATATTTCAGAATATTCTTCGATATACAAAATGTAAAGTCATATATTTTTTTCTCTATTGCTTGTGGGTTTGAGAAAAAAATGCGAGCCCAAAACACCATTCAAATTCGAACATGATTTACATTTGGACCACAAATAATCTATTAAGATAAATTAATATGAATACATTTTAAATAAACATAAAGAAAATCCCTTTAAACTTGAACCTGACTTTCTTAGGCTCCTGGATTGACCATGGGTTGACCGGTTAGCGAACTGCCAAATCCTCATTTCCATCTATATCTTCACATTAGGAGCATGAACGCTGCCATCCCTTTCAACACTTAGCCAATTATCTCGCCGTTGTGTCCCAACTTAGCGCTATCGAATTCTTATCCCGCGTGTTCTGTGATATACATCTTGCACCCAACACTTCTATCATATACATTTTACACCCAATAATTCCATGATACACATTTTTCAGAAAACACATCCGCCATTTTCAATTCGAACCCAAACCACTGGAACTCGCAATTTCACTATACCCGGGTTCACAACTTTCAGAAAAATGACTAAGTAACGAAAAAGATAAAGTACAGGGAAAAGAGAAACGAGAATTTGGTTAAGTATAGAAGACAGAAAAGAAGGTTTAATATATTCACATCTATAATAGATATCCCACTTCCTGGAAAGATGTTTTCTATATGTTTCTGGAGAAGTTATATTGGAAAGAAGTGCGAACGTGGCAGACACATAAAACAATGGCTAGGAATTGGAAATTTTCTGAACTTACCAACCCGACGATCCGTGAAAGAGATTGCAAGAAATGGTCATGGAAAGCAGTCAGACGGGCTTCAAAATAGGTTGAAAAGGGTTCCTGAGGATATGTGAGGCCCCGACGGTGAAATTGTATTGATCGGAACTTTTGAGTGCAAACTATGTAACACAGAAGAAAGGTTGATGTAGGAGTTCGGAAGTCAATTTGTATATCACGGAAGTTGGGGGGTTGTTTACAGGTCAAGGAACACTAGAAGTGCACTCTGCCTGTCCGAGAATCTGCAAGCAAAAAATTCGGGTAAGTGTCCGCGAAAGAGATTCCAAGAAATGGAAAAATATGGAAAGCATATGCAAGGGCTTCAAAATGCGGTGACAATAGTTCCCTAGCAGACGTGAGGATCCAAAGGTCAAATTGTAGGTCTCAGAACTTTCGTGTGTAAACTGTCTATCATGAAAGATGGTATGATGTGGGAGACCGACCACCATCCCTTTCAATACTTATCCAATTATCTCACCGCAACATCCCAACTTAGCGCTATCAAATTCTTATCCCGCGTGTTCTGTGATATACATCTTGAACCCAACACTTACGTCATATACATTTTGCACCAAACAATTCTGTGATACACATTTTGTAGACAACACTTCCATCATTTGCAATTCGAACCCAGACCACTGGAACTCCAAAGTTTCACTATACTCGGGTTCACAACTTTCGGAAAAATGACTAAATAACGAGAAAGATAAAGTACAAGGAAAAGAGAAACGGAAATTTGGTTAAGTATAGAAGAAGGAAAAGAAGGGTTAACATATTCACATCTATAATAGATATCCCATTTCCTGGCAAGATCTTTTCTGCATGTTTCTGGATAATTTATATTGGAGAGAAGTGCGAAGGTGGTGGGCACAGAAAACAACGACTAGGAATTGGAAATTGTCTGAACCCGCCAACCCGACGATCTGCGAAAGAGATTGCAAGAAATGGTCGTGGAAAGTGGTCAGGTGGGCTTCAAAATAAGCTGACAAGGGTTTCTGAGGAGACGGGAGGCCTCGACGGTCAAATTGTATTGATCAGAACTGTGTAACATGGAAGAGGGGCTAATGTAGGAGTCTGGAAGTCAATTTGTATATCGGGGAAGACGAGGGGTTTTTTGCAGGTCAAGGAACAATGGAAGTGCACTCTGCCTGTCCAGGAATCCGCAAGCGAAAAATTCAGTTAAGTATTCGCAATACAGATTCCAAGAAATGGCGAAATATGGAAAGCGAGTGCAGGGACTTCAAAATGGGGTGACAATAGTTCCTCGGGAGACGTGAGGACCCGAAGGTCAAATTGCAGGTCTCGTAACTTTCGTTTGCAAACTGTGTATCACAAAAGATGGTATGATGTGGTAGTGCAGTAGTAAATTTTCATATCGTGAAGGTTTGGGTGTTGTTTGCAGGTCACAGAACAATGGAAGTGCAATATAGATCTCGCTTGCCTGGGAATCCGCGATCTGAAAAGTGGCTAGGCATCCAATGGCTAGCGGTCGATCGGAGTAGCGATATAAAATAATGAGCACAAATGTGAACCTGTGAGTCCTCCAATGCACGCATTGAGACATTTTCGAAAAAAAACGATTAAGTAATGAGAAAGAGAGAGTAGAGGGGAAAAAGAAACGAGAATTTGGTTAAGTATAGAAGAGGGAGAAGAAGGTCCAATATATTCAAATCTACAATAGATATTCCATTTCCTAGAAAGATATTTTATATATGTTTCTGGAGAAGTTGTATACATATTGCATATACTTGGAAAGAAATCTGAAGGTAGTGGGCACAATAAACAACAACTAGAAATTGGAAATTTCCTGAACCCGCGAACTCGACGATCCACGAGAGAGATGTCAAGAAATGGTCAAGTGTGGAAAGTGGTCGGACGGGATTCAAAATAGGGTGAGAAGGGTTCCTGAGGAGACATAAGGCCCCGACTGTCAAATTGTATATATCAGAAAATTTCAGTGCAAAATGTGTAACACAGAAGAGGGTATTCCTGTCATCATCAATGCATATTCATTTTTCTTTTACTAATAAAAAATCAGTGCGCAGGTTCGCTTATTGGCATTAACAAGCAAAAATCGTATTCAATAGCCATTTATTGGAGCCCGACCGACCATCGGGTTGGCGCTATTATAAATCTTGCACCCAAAACTTGCGTCATCTACAGTTCCACCATATACATCTTGCACCCAAAAAATTTTGTGGTCTACAATTCGTCCACATATTGGAACATGGTTTACATTTGGACCACAAATAATCTATTAAGATAGATTAATATAAATACAATTTAAATAAATATATTTAAACTTGAACCTAACTTTTTTCGAACTCGTGGATTGGTCCTATATCGTCACGTCATGAGCCCGACCGACCGTAGTTCCGTTCAACACTTAGCCAATTATCTCTCTGTGGGGTCGCGACTTAGCGCTATAGAATTTTGATGCCCCCTATTCTGTGATATACATGTTGGTTCACTTATTGGCATTTATAAGAAAAAAACGCATTTGAAAACGATTTACGGGAGTCCGACCAACCCCCTGGTTGGCGCTATTATAAATCTTTCACCCAAAAATTATGTCATCTAAAAGAGTGTGATATACATATTGCACCCAAAACTTTCGTAGTCTAAAATTCGTCGTGGCTTAGTGCTATCGAATTATTATGCCCCTTGTTTCGTTATATACATGTTTCACACAACACTTCCGTGATATACATTTTGCACCCAACACTTCCGTCATTTATAATTCGACCCCAATTCACAAAACTTTCAAACCATTTATCACTCTCTTCAATCCCTGCCACATTCCCTCCCTTCTCAATGCACATTCGTTATGCTTTTACTATCAACAACTCAGCATACAGATTCGCTCATTGGTATTAATAAGAAAAAAAGGCATTCAAATATACGGGAGTTCGACCCACTGTCGTTGCTTTTCATACCTAGTTGTCGAGTTGTCGTAACCGAACTTTCCTTCCCCCTTTTCCATGATATACATCTTGCACCCAAAACTTCAGTGATCTACAATTCCATAGTTAGCCAACTTTATAGCAGCCGATCTCTGGGTTGGTTCTATTATAGATCTTGCACCCACAACTTCCGCCATCTACAATTATGTGATGCACAGCTTGCACCGAAAACTTTTGTGCTATATAATTCATCCAGCTCACGAGCTTCACTCTACCCAGCTTCACAAATATTTCAAAGCATTTATCGTTGCCTTCCATCCCCGCTACCTTCGCACCCTTCCCAATGTACATGGATTATGCTTTTACTAGTGACAACTCAACACACATGTTCAAAAGAGATTGGCACTACCTTTCTTAGTCACAACTCACCATACAAGTTTTCTTAACAATATTACACGACTCTCCCCATTTTCCAAAAATAACCTTATAAGCTACTTGGCAGGGACTACGCTACCACGCAACACTTGTTATTATTTTTCTTTTCAATTAAGTCGCCTTCTCAAAATCATAACATCAACTTTAGTGTGTTTCCCATGAAGTAATTTGTGTCAAAAAACATTTTTAGTGTAACATCACGCTCTTGCGCACACTGAGCGAACTTATTCTTTGAGGACACTTGCTTGCAAGTGATCCAGATTATTATACTATTGGTCACTTGATTATGATTATGAGGCATTATGGATATGATGATATGTTGTTTTGTGTATTTACATAGACAGGTTCTATTTACTGGGTTCTCCTGAGGGTGTAGGACCTTGGACCTCAAGGATGCAGAGGCATAGATGAAACCCCTTGGACTCCGGATTGAGTTAGGGAGTGAACTATTGGGGTTTGATTATTGTAGATATGACATATGTACATTTGATTAGATGTTATGATGATTGATTAATATTGTTGACATGATTTTTTTATGATGCAAGTTGACGATAGCTTGCTGACTAGACTCACATGTGGAGTAGAGGGGTCACGCACGACAACCAACGACGTTGAGGGAGATGTGTGGACAACAGACCTGCCACAACCTACTAGCACTCTCGTCGTGGCTCAAACTATAGGTTAATGATTACCTAGTTCGAGAAGACCCACGATGCTATGAGGGCAGACTGCGACAGTCACTCACGATGATTCTAAGGGGCGCACAATAAGGCAGGGCCTTATTCCTTAGAGGCCCTTAGTCTCCCATGAGATCACCTGGAGGAGTATTGACTCCAGGGGTTTTTGATGTCTACCAAGTCAATCAAGAGGTGAGTGGAACCCTTCGATCATGTAGTGCATCCTAAAGGGCACGTCCCGCAAGGAAAACAGAAAGTGGCGAGTGGCACCCTTGGAGCATGTAGTGCATCCTGAAGGGCACGTCACGCAAGGAAAATGAAAGTGGAGAGTGGAACCCTTGGAGAACGTAGTGCGTCCTGAAGGTCACATCGCATTTCAATGGGTAAGTGAATAAACATAGTCGACGTTAAAATGAATGACGTGATAAGTAAGATTTAAAAACAATTTCCCTAATAAAAATGTCACCCAGCCTAGGAAATTAAAATCTAGGTTTAAGTGATACTTGTGGTAAAATAATAATAATAATAATCATAATTAAACGTGTGATGAGAAGGGGGTAAGAAATTCAATTAATTTATTAAAATCAAATTACTTTGAGGGATTAATTAAAAAAGGAAATGATTGTTTTTCTACATATGTTAATTAAATTTTATTAATTAAAAGAGAAAGAGGTGGTTTTTCTACACTTGCTAATTTGAGTTTTAGATAAAAAGGGAAAAGAGGGAAACTTAAAAGAAATAGTAAAGTAAGGGAAAAAGGGGGGAAACATAAATAAAAAGGGAAACGTAAGGAAAAAGCTGAATGACTAACTCAGTAAGGAATCTTGCCTTTAAGAACCTTCTAATTATGAACTCAACTAGGAATTTAGTAAGAGCGTAAGTCATTTAAAATGTGTAAGGGAATATGGGGACACCATGGAGTGATTTTAGGAATGCTTTTAGGTGGGTGAGGGAAATAGGAGTAATTAAATAATTAATGAAATTAATTTTTGGTGCGACTAGGGGGATGGGTGACATGTGTGCGGGGGAGGTTTTTTCTAAATTAAATTAATGAAAAATAAATTAAATGAGAATTTGGGAAAGAAATCACTTAGAAACTCTATAAAAAGGATGGAGGAGGAGGAGTATAAAATGGATCTTGATGCATAACGTTACACTGTGGAATTTTTGTCTTGACTGACTTATCTTGTGGGAGTTGGGATACCCAGCTCGAGTAACAAGTGGTAGCTCGACCTTGCGAGGTGAGTTGGGTGCTAGATGTTCTTTGGTTTAGTGTGTGTGGCCCCTTTGCGGCTCGGGGGAATCAGGGGGAAGAAGAGTACCCCTAGCGTTGGCTGGGAGGTACCGTTGAAGTCACATTGGTCGGCAAGCAACAGTTGGACGGAGCGCGCGCGGGACAACGACTCAGAGTTGTCTTCTTGGGATACGGTATGCATGCATTTATTTGAATGGTAGATTATTATTGTCCTTGCACTTACATCATTGTGCTTCTATTGTGTGAAGAAATGTGTTTTACTCAACGTTTTTAATCGAGAACTTAAGGTCATCATGGCCTTACGCTCGCTGCTTTTGAATTGATTTCCTTGGCAACCCAATCCCTGATTGCTATGACTGTTTTGTTTTGTTTTATTAATTATTATGAAGAGATTGTTCTTTATCTTCTGTCCTTATCCCTAGATCATCAGTCCATGACTTAGCAGTCGGCCAGGATTCAAATCTACGGTCGTCACTTCAGTGTTAATAGACCTATAGATTCTAATGCCCTGTTTTTTTGTGCGTGGATAATGAGCGAAGGATAACGTTTGCCTAGCCATATACCTTACTTATCTTTGTGTCGATTGATTCATGGCTGAATGATTAGTCTTTGAGCCTTCTTGTGTTGAGTGTCTCTATGTTTTTTATGATTATCTATGTGCTTTATCCCTGCATCCTTCCCGGAATATTATCTATGTGTTTACTGATTAATTATGAATGTTCATCTTGTGCTTTCTTTGTGAATGATTACCACTGTGATTTTAGGCAACGATTCCTTTTAAAATATTAAACGGTGGGTTTTAATTTTTGATCTGTATTTTCACATCCATTTAAAATGTTGGTTAAGCATCTTCTAGTTGATATCCTTAGTCTGTCTGCGTTGGAAATTTTATGTCTGCGTTTTTAGTTTTTGGATATTTCACAGCGATTTTGCTTTGTCTTTATCCACTTTCTTAGCATTTAAATTCACTTCTAAACTGTATTTTACACAAGATTTCGTTCTTCTCTATTACATAGCCTTGCTTGGCTCTATTACCTAGTCTTTACACGATCTGCTTGGCCCTTTTTACACAACATCCAGGTTGGGAATTTATAGTTCCTTAGTCATGAATCTTATTGATTTACAGAGCGATTTTTTTTTTACTCTGCTTTTCTGAAATGTATTTTATACTCTGCGTTTTGAAAGCGATATTGCCAGTGTCCATTCAAATCCTGGGGATTTTTAAAATTATTTTTAAAAGGGTTATCACACGACGACCTCCTTTTTACCCAGCGATATCCTAATTGATTAGAAATTGACAGCGAAATTACGATGGCGATATCATTGTCTGTGAATTATATATTTATTGACAACTATTTAATTTAGTGGCTGTGATTTGTTGGGCATCGATCCATTCTCTCTTAGCATTTTAAATCCACTTTAATATGTATATTACACAACAATCAGGTTTATTGGATAGCGAGTTGATTTAATGGATAGCTACTGATTCAATGGATAGAAATTTTAAAATTGTGTTGCAATAGTATCGATTTCACTTTTATACTGTAAAATTAATATGCACTAAGCCATATTTTTACTGTGATTTTAATCTACACACAGATGTTTATACAACGAAATTATACATGTGAAAGGCATTGAGTATTTATGTTTAAACAAAAAAAAATTGTGGACAAAGACTTCTTTAGATAGAATTTGGCAGCCACCTAATGTATTGAATAGGCAGCGAAATTATTGGTTAGATAGAGATGTCCTTAAATTTCAGTTATGAAAGACAGTGTTGCATGGAATGCTTTCATTATTAGAATGTCTGGAATGTCTGCATTATGGAATGTCGGGAATGTCTGCGTAATTTCCAAACCATATATGTTTGCATTGTAATATGGAATGTCTGTGAATTCAATGGGTACCGTAACCCTAAATTTTAAACAACGAATGGGATCGTTGAGCGGGCCAGGCAGATTTACCACTGCCTCTTTTAATGGCAGTGAATCCTCTTTTCTGGGATTGCTAGCTCGCCATAAATGTGCATTAATTAAACTGACAGACAACCTGTGCCTTACTTCTTTTTGGGAAACAGTCTTAACTCTGGGTTGGAATTTTAACAGAGGTACAAAAATTAGATCGGTCATCCTCTCGTCCTTGATTACTGTCGACAGTGAATTTCATAATTTGACATCGATTTTCACCTTCATTGCTTTTTAGACTTCAGAAAATTTTTGTGTTGATGGCGTTCACCTTTTTAAAAAGGGGCGAGTTCGCTTTCTTTGTCAATTATATTTTTAGAGATGGCTTCCACCCTTAATTGAATGATGGCATCCACTCATCTTTCACTTTTACTCACCCTTTAATCATAACTGATGGCAACAATCACCTTCATTGTTGTTAATTATAAATATTGGTGTCCACCTTCAATGTTACTATATTCTTAAATGTTGGCATTCATTTTGTGCTGGAATCCCAACCAAAAAATTGATGATGAACCTTAAGATTTAAGTTTTTTTCTTGTACCATGTGGTTTATGGTTGTATTCAGCTTATTTACACCTTCAATGCTTGTGGTTGGGGCAATCTCCCTTGTCACTTGTGGATCGGTATGTTACCCCTTTTAAAGAATGCATCACCTTAGGTGGTCGTTAAATTTGGTTACCTCATGCGATGATGTCTAGCTTAGTAATTAAAGTTGTTGCACCAATAGTAATGGATATAGGCAAGTGCATGCAAATAATGCAGTATCCAGAGTGATAGTAATAGATGGAGTGTGTGCGCCGAGTTAAATGAATGATGCCTTGTGCCTGAGCCTAAATTGTTGCTTTTTTTTTGTGGTTTAGATTTTCTTGCGTAGTCCATGTTAATGATGAGATGGATTAGAATTTTGAGTTCTTGTGCACGTAAATTTAGCGTGAGTAATGATAGTCCCTAGACGCCTCGCGCGCAGTGAAACAGTGTTGTAAGGAATGATTTTAGAGGCCTTAGACTACCTGCGAGTGATATGTTTTTAAGTTGTGTTTGATTGTCAGACCTTAGATCTTGTGCAACGAATTAATTGATGATACTCTCATGCCTCAACTCTAAGCAATGATTAATTTGTGTTTGTGTTTAGTTTTCCTTACACATCTTGTGTGTACAATCGTTCACCTTACGCCTTCACATATGTGGTCATGTGATGGGTTAGAAAACCTGGCGTGCATCGTCAGAATACTAACGAGCAAGGAATTAACAACTTTTATTGTGCCATGAATTTTTAACAAGGGACTGTAGTAGACTACAGACTACCTGCGCAAAATGGAATGTTATGTTATATGTTGAGTTCCGCGAATGATTCCTCGGGCATCATGTTCTTGATGTTTTATTTTTTATAAAACAAACAAAAAAAAATGACGTGTTGTACGTAGCTTGTTCTTATGAGCGAGGGGCGTTACATATGGTATCAGAGTGGGTTCAACCCTGCGACTGTGGATCGCCATGCTTTCCACTGTAGTAAAACCTTGAGTGTTAACCTAGCGATAAATAAAAACTTTAATGTGTCCATGTTGCGATATCGATTGGAGGATGCCACAGAGGTTCGCAACGTGGTGTCATGGAAGGAGGTGCGACGCCTCCAAAAGAGCCCGCGCCCTCGGAGTCTAACCCCCAAGGGGAGGAACAAGTCCTCGGGCTAGATCCGATTGTTGTAATGGATGATGATGGCCTGACAAGGTCCTTTCAGGGAATGTCATAGGCCTTGATCCACTGTATTCATACGAAAGAAGGATGGGTCGTGGAGACTCTGCATTGACTACCGTCAATTGAACAAGGCAACGACCAAGAATCAGTATTCGTTGCCAAGGATTGATGATCTGTTTGATCAAATGAAGGGTGCAACGGTGTTTTCAAGGATCGACTTGAGATCAGGGTATCACCATCTATGGATCAAGGAGGATGACGTCCTTGAGATTGCCTTTAAGATGAGTTTTGGACATTACGAGTTTATTGTTTTACCATTTGGACTGACAAACACCCCAGGGGTATTTATGAGTTTGATGAACGGGGTGTTCTGTGAGTACTTGGAAAAGTTCGTCCAAGTATTCATTAATGATATTTTGACTTACTCTTGGATGATGCAGGAGCATGATCAACACTTGCGCTTGGTACTACAAAGTCTGCGAGAGAACAAATTGTATGGGAAATTGTCTAAATGCTCATTTTATCAATCAAAGATTCACTACTTAGGGCATGTCATCTCCGACGAAGGTATCATCGTGGATCCAACAAGGGTCGAGGCTATTATGGAATGGCCTACGCCGACAAATTTCCCTAAAGTACGTAGCTTCATGGGTCTAGCAGGATACGATCGAAAGTTCGTCGAGGGATTTTTGAAGATAGAAAATCCGAATACGAAATTGCAGAAGAAGAACAAGAAGTTTGTTGGGATCGAGAAATGCACGAAAGAATTTTAGAGGATCAAGGAGTTGTTGACAATGACACCATTACTGAAGGCCCCTAACATGGACATGAACTTCTTAGTATGCATTGATGCATCCAAGGAAGGCTTAGGCAGAGTCTTGATGCAAGACGATCAAGTGATCGCTTACATCTCGAGAAAGTTGAGAAGGAATGAGGAGAACTGTGCGACGCATGATTTGGAGTTGTTAGCCATTGTTTATGGCTTGATAGTTTGGAGACACTACCTTTTGGACTAAAATTGAACTAAAAACGGACCACTGTGGACTACAACACATATTTACGCAAGCAACTTGAACACGCGACAACGACGTTGGTCAGAATTTCTTAGCGAGTATGATTTCGAGATTTCATACATAAAAGGGACAGTGAACAGAGTGGCAGATGCGTTGAGTCAGAAACCACGCATATTTTCGGTGATTGCCTCTTCAGACGAATCTACGTGAATAGATTATAACTTTACAACAGACTAGTACAAAGAGGTCAAGGATTTATCGGAAAAAAACACAATGATGGTACCAAAATTTGAAAGATTTACTTGGACAATGATGGATCATTGAGGTTTAAAGGTCAAATTTACATACCACCCAACGACGGGTTGAGAAGTTGGATCCTAAACAAGGCTCACAGAGCAGTGTGCATGACTCACCCTGGAGTCACGAAGATGAGGGTAGACCGTAGTTGACTATGTCTTCCTAAACGAGGCTCAAAGAGCAGTGTGCATGGCTCACCCTAGAGTCACGAAGATGAGGGCAGACCGTAAACTCTTATTCTCCTGGAAAGGAATGAAGGAAGACATAGTCATCTACGTGGAAAGATGTCTATAATGTCAATAGGTGAAGGTTGAACCTAGACATACGATAGAATTACTATAGCCACACTATTCCTGAATTGAATGGGAGGGCATTTTGATGGATTTCATTGTTGGATTGATACTGACGGAAAGGAGACACGACTCGGTTTTTGTGGTAGTCAACACTCTCACAGAGAGTGCTCATGTATTCATGTGCGTACGACATATCAGGCACCAGACATAGCTAGAGTTTTCATCAGTGAGATCGTGAGGCTGCATGGCATGCCTAAGAGGATTATATCTGATAGAGGATCAGTGTTTACCGGATGATTTTGGACTAGTTTCCAAGAGGCCTTGGGAACCCAACTTAAATTTAGCACCACGTATCACCCGGAGACAGATGATCAGACCGAACAAACAAACCTTGGAGGATATGTTGTGTATGTACGTTATGGACCAACAAAAGCGTTGGCAAGAGTTCTTTCCACTAGTATAATTTGTGTATAACGACAGTTATCAAAGCACCATTAAGATGGCGCCTTTCAATTTTCTTGACGGGCGACCGTCTCGGATGCCTTGAGTTGGGATCGGCTTGAGGATAGGGTCCTAGTGGGACCGGAAGCAATCCAAGAAATGGAAGATCAATTGAAAACTATAAGACAAAGGATCAAGGAAGTGTGGGATTGGCAGAAGAGTTATGCCGATGCGCATCGTGTCGACCGTAGTTACGATGTGGCAGTCGAGTATTCTTGTGGGTGAAACGGCATAAGAGTTCGATCAAGTTTGGAAAGGGTGTTAAACCATGTCCTAGGTTCGTGGGATCCTACGAGATTTTGGGAAGGAAGGGGCATGTGGCCTATCGACTAGCCTTGCTTGATCCTTGAGGCATATGCATGATGTCTTTCACATCTCTGTTTGAGACATTATGTTAGTGATCCTACACATGTTATTGACATGAGATCCTTGTAGATATCGGATGAGGGTGCGCTCATAGCTGAGCCGATCCGCATCCTGGATCATCGCATTCAACAGCTACAACGTCGAACAATAGATCAGGTCAAGGTCCAATGGGACAACTATAGTCCACACTCGGCGACCTGGGAGGACACATATGATATGCGCCAACAGTTTCCATTTTTGTTTGATAGATAGACTTATGATACACATTATTTCGGCACTTATATATTGTGAAACTTTGAGACAAATTTTAGACCAAGAGGGGGTGTATGTAACATCTCGCTCTTTCACACACTGAGTGAACTTATTCTTTGAGGACACTTGCTTGCAAGTGATCCGTATTATTATACTATTGGTCGTTTGATTATGATTATGAGACATTATGGATATGTTGATATGTTGTTTTGTGTATTTACATAGACATGTGCTATTGACTGGGTTCTCCTGAGGGTGTAGGACCTTGGACCTTGAGGATGCAGAGGCATCGATGAAACCCCTTGGACTCCGGATTGAGTTAGGGAGTGGACTATTGGGGTTTGATTATTGTAGATATGACATATGTACATCTGATTATATGTTATGATGATTGATTAATATTGCTGACATGATTTGTTTATGATGCAGGTTGACGATAGCTTGTCGACCAGACTCACATGTGGAGTAGAGGGTTCACGCACAACAACCAACGACGTTGAGAGAGAGGTGTGGACAACAACCCTGCCACAACCTACTAGCACTCCCGTCGTGGCTCGAACTATAGGTTAATGATTACCTAGTTTGAGAAGACCCACGATGTCGTGAGGGAAGACTGTGACAGTCGCTCACGATGATTCTAAGGGGCGTGCAATAAGGCAGGGGCCTTATTTCTTAGAGGCCTTTAGTCTCCCATGAGATCACCTGGAGGAGTATTGACTCCAGGGGTTTTTGATGTATACCAAGTCAGTCAAGAGGCGAGTGGCACCCTTGGAGCACATAGTGTGTCCTGAAGGGCACGTCGCGCAAGGAAAACAGAAAGTGGCAAGTGGCACCCTTGGAGCACGTAGTGCATCCTGAAGGGCACGTTGCGCAAGGAAAATGGAAGTGGTGAGTGGAACGCTTGGAGCACGTCGCATTTCAACGGGTAAGTGAATAAACCTAGTCCGCCTTAAAATGAATGACATGATAAGTAATATTTAAAAACAATTTCCCTAATAAAAATGTCACCCAACCTAGGAAATTAAAATCTAGGTCTAATTGATACTTGTGGTAAAAAAATAATAATAATAATCATAATTAAACATGTGACGAGAAGGGGGTAAGAAATTCAATTAATTTATTAAAATCAAATTACTTTGGGGAATTAATTAAAAAAAAAAAAAGGAAATGATTTTTTTCTACATATGCTAATTAATTTTTATTAATTAAAAGAGAAAGAGGTGGTTATTCTACACTTGCTAATTTGAGTTTTAGATAAAAAGGGAAAAGAGGGAAACTTAAAAGAAATAGGAACCTAAGGGAAAAGGGGGGGAAACATAAAGAAAAAGGGAAACATAAGGAAAAAGTTGAATGACTAACTTAGTAAGTAATCTTTCCTTTAAGAACCTTATAATTATGAACTCAACTAGGAATTTAGTACGAGTGTAAGTCATTTAAAATGTGTAAGGGAATATGGGGACACCATGGAGCGATTTTATGAATGTTTTTAGGTGGGTGTGGGAAATAGGAGTAATTAAATCATTAATGAAATTAATTTCTTGTGCAACTAGGGGGATGAGTGACATGTGTACGGGGAGGTTTTTTCTTAATTAAATTAATGAAAAATAAATTAAATGGGAATTTGGGAAATAAATCACTTTGAAACTCTATAAAAATGATGGAGGAGGAGGAGTATAAAAGGGATCTTGATGCATAATGTTACGCTGCAGAATTTTTGTCTTGACTGACTTATCTTGTGGGAGTTGGGATACCCAGCTCAGGTAATGAGTGGTAGCTCGACCTTGCGAGGCGAGCTGGGTTCTAGTTGTTCTTTGGTTTAGTGTGTGTGGCCCCTTTGTAGCTCGAGGGAATCAGGGGGAAGAAGAGTACCCCTAGCGTTGGCTGGGAGGTACCGGTGAAGTCACATCGGTCGGCAAGCGGGAGCTGGATGGATCACGCGTGGGACAACGACTCAGAGTTGTCGCCTTGGGCTATGGTACGCATGCATTTATTTGAATGGTAGATTATTATTGTCCTTGCGCTTACATTACTATACTTCTATTGTATGAAGAAATGTGTTTTACTCATCGTTTTTAATCGAGAAATTAAGGTCATCATAGCCTTACGCTCGCTACTTTTGAATTGATTTCCTTGGTAACCCAATCCATGATTGCTATGACTATTTTGTTTTGTTTTATTAATTATTTTGAAGAGATTGTGATTTATCTTCCGTCCTTATCCCTAGATCATCAGTCCATGCATGAGCAATTGGCCAGGAGCCGAATCGACGGTCATCACTTCGGTGTTAATAGACCTATATATTCTAATGCCCTATTTTTCTGTGCGTGGATGATGAGCGAAGGATAATGTTTTCCCATCCATCTACCATACTTATATCTACGTCGATTGATTTGTGGTTGAATGATTAGTCCTTGCGCCTTCTTGTGTTGAGTGTCTCTGTGTTTTTTATGATTATCTCTGTGCTTTATCCCTACGTCCTTCCCAAAATTTTATCTCTGCGTTGACTGATTAATTTTGAATGTTCATCTTCTTTGTGAATGATTACCACTGTGATTTTAGGTAGCGATTCCTTTTAAAATATTAAACGGCGGGTTTTAATTGTTGATTTGTATTTTCACATCCGTTTAAAAGGTTGGTTAAGCATCTATTGGTTGATATCCTTAGTCTGTCTGCGTTGGAAATTTTATGTCTGCATTTTTAGTTTTTGGATATTTCACAATGATTTTGCTCTTTCTTTATCCACTTTCCTAGCATTTAAATTCACTTATAAACTGTATTTTACACAAGATTCCATTATGCTCTATTACACAGCCTTGCTTGGCTCTATTACCCAGTCTTTACAAGATCTTCTTGGCCCTTTTTACACAGTATCCAGGTTGGGAATTTCTGGTTCCTTAGTCATGGATCTTATTGATTTACATAACGATTTATTTTTTTTACTCTGCGTTTTGAAAGCAATATTGTCAGTGTCCATTCAAATCCTGGGGAGTTTTAAAATTATTTGAAAAGGGTTATCACACATCGACCTCCTTTTTACCCAGCGTAATTTTTCATTGCGAATTTACCCAGTGATATCCCAATTGATTACAAATTGACAATGAAATTATGATGGAGATATCATTGTCTGTGAATTACATATTTATTGACGGCTATTTAATTTAGTGATTGGGATTTGTTGGGCATCGATCCATTCTCTCTTAGCATTTTAAATCCACTTTAATATGTATATTACACATAAATGAAATTTATTGGATAGCGAGTTGATTTAATGGATAGCTATTGATTCAATGGATAGAAATTTGAAAATTTTGTTGCAATAGTATCGATTTCACTTTTATACTGCGAAATTAATATGCACTGAGCCATATTTTTACTGCGATTTTAATCTACACACAGATGTTTATACAACGAAATTATGCATGTGAAAGGCATTGAGTTTTTATGTTTAAAAAACGATTTTATGTGGATAGAAACTTCTTTAGATAGAATTTGACAGCCACCTAATGTATTCAATAGGCAGCGAAATTATTGGTTGGATAGTGATGCCCTTAAATTTCAGTTATGAAAGACAAGCTTGCATGGAATGTCTGCGTTATTAGAATGTCTAGAATGTCTGCGTTATGGAATGTCGGGAATGTCTGCATAATTTCCAAACCATAAATGTCTACGTTGTAATATGGAATGTCTGTGAATTCAATGGATACCGTAACCCTAAATTTTAAACAACAATGGGATCGTTGAGTGAGCCAGACGAATTTACCACTGCCTCTTTTAATGGCAGTGAATCCTCTTTTCTGGGGTTTCTAGTTGGCCATAATTGTGCATTAATTAAACTGACAGACAACCTGTGCCTTACTTCTTTTTGGGAAATGGTCTTAACTCTGGGTTGGAATTTTAACAGAGGTACAAAAACGAGATCAAACATCCTCTGGTCCTTGATTATTGTCGATAATGAATTTCATAATTTGACATCGACTTTCACCTTCGTTGCTTTTTAGACTTCAAAAATTTGTTGTGTTGATGGCGTTCACCTTTTTAAAAAGGGGTGATTTCGCTTTCTTTGTCAATTGTATTTTTAGAGATGGATTCCACCCTTAATTAAATGATGGCATCCACTCAACTTTCACTTTTACTCACCCTTTAATCATAACTGATGGCAGCAGTCACCTTCGTTGTTGTTAATTATAAATACTGGTATACACCTTCAGTGTTACTATATTCTCAAATGTTGGCATTCATTTTGTGCTGGAATCCCAACCAAAAATTTGATGATGAACCTTAAGATTTAAGTTTTTTTCTTGTACCATGTAGCTTATTGTAGTATTCACCTTATGCACACCTTCAATGCGTGTGGCTAGGGCAATCCCCCTTGTCACTTGTGGATCGGTATGTTGTACCCCTTTTAAAGAATGCATCACCTTAGGTGGTCACTAAATTAGGTTACCTCGTGCAATGATGTCTAGCTTAGTAATTAAAGTCAGTGTGCCAATAGTAATGGATATAGGCAAGTGCACACAAATAATGCAGTATCCAGAGTGATAGTAATAGATGGAGTGTGTGCTCCGAGTTAAATGAATGATGCCTTGTGCCCGAGCCTAAATTGGTGCTTGTTGTTTTGTGGTTTAGATTTTCTTGCGCAGTCCATGTTGATGATGAGATGGATTAGAAGTTTGAGTTATTGCACACTACAAACTACCATGAATTGTGCCATGAATTTTTAACAAGGGATTGTAGTAGACTACAAACTGCTTGCGCAAAATGGAATGTTATGTTAGATGTTTAGTTCTACGAATGATTCCTCGGGCGCCATGTTCTTGATGTTTTATTTTTCCTAACACAAACAAAAAAAAAAATTGACCTGTTGTACGTAGCTTGTTATTGTGAGCGAGGGGCGTTACATTTAGCGAGTGCTTTCAAATCAATATATGCACACCAATCATGGATAGACTTTTATTCTTACTGAATAATACAGTATTCAGTAAGAGTTTGGAAAAAAATGGTCATGGTTTGAGGATATTCTTTTTATTTTGAGCATTCGAGGTTAAAACATAATTTTGTTCCATACTTTTTCAAAAATAAATTGTGATGATAGATATGGGGAAGGTGTTTCTAATATGCCCCTACATAATTAGATTTCCTATGTAAATGAAGTAAGTTTTATTCAAGGGACATGATAAAACAAATGTAAATCAAGGAGAATTGTATCCTTCTTCTGGACGGAAAGGATGGCTCGGGGCTTGGAGCATTAGCATTGATCGCTTTGACCAGCTGAATTATCTCAATTTTCAATATGTAAGAGATTGTTCATAGGGTTAGCATTGCATTGATTGATTTGACAAGCCAAAAACAATCTTCATTTAACTCTTAAACTTGGACTAAGTTGAATGCTTTAGAAACTTCTCATTTATGTTATTTCTTGATAGTAGTAATTAAAGCTGTAGGGTTTTGTCCATTTCTTACCAAAGACTTGAATGAAATTTTCATTGGCATGTTTTGTCAAACTATGACTGTGATAAGACATTACAAACTTTATAATAATTTTATAAAATTTCCAAGAGAAAGGATAGGTCGCGTTTTAACATTTTGCTCGTTTCTTGTTTAATAGAAACCCAGATTTGACGATGATGTTTGAAAATTGGCGTCCCTCATTTTTAATAAGTTATCTGAATCGACTTAGTGACTCTTGTCATCTACCCTCCTATGAGTTAGATAATGAAGTTGTTGCTTGTGAACTTCTCTTAAAAGTTAATGCTGCTTTTTTTTGAATTACATCCATCTGATTGGATCATTCATTCTTTTCCTTTATCAGTTACAGAAACTATAAATTGTAAGCAGAGAATCAAAAGTGTGGATGGAATTTGAAAAAAATAAATATTTAAAAATAAATAAATATATATATAAAGATTTTGGATTCTAGTTCTATATATAAATTTTATTTTTTTTTAGACTAAAAATTTAAAACTATAATTCAAAATTAGATATTTTTAAATTGTTGACATTGGCTAAGTCAATGTGCTTTTGCACTACTTTTCCATGAGCTACTGTGTCGGATTCTAATTCTATATACGTAAGTTTTTCGATTCTAATTATATAAAAGTCTTTGTATAAATGACTTCAAAAAATATTGTAGCTAAAGTAAAGTACGGGTATAGATAACCTTAATCTTAGTTTATATATTATAATACAGTTATTAATATAATATTCAATGGCTTTTTCCATATGGTGGAAAGTCTATTCCAGTGCAAAATACGGTGGAAGGTCTATTCCAGTGCAAGCACTTTGAAAAAAATTATTTTATCTAAATGCTTTAGATGCAAAATATTTGACAACGATGCAATTCCCATTTTGTATAAATATTTACTATAACTAGCACAGCCTACTCGCGGCTGGAGAACGCCGAAAGATATCGGCCACTGACAACACTCCCCAGAGAGTTTTTACTGTTTAACAGACCTGCCATGTTTTGATTCGAACGTCGTTCAGTGCATTTTGGATGGCACTATCTTGAACAGTCACATTTGAAACACAAGCTTTGCTTCCGTCCTTTCCCAGCGATCCGATACTGAAGTTATAAATTGAAAAATAAGCATAGATCTTCATGTAGTGTAACAGAGATTAGAAATCTGCAAAAAATAGAGACAGTAATTATACCTTATGTCGTGACCAGGACCACAGTTGATATTGTGCACGTGGATGTCTTAACAGCCTGTTTGTATGGAAACGTAGTTGTCGCCTTTTCATACCACCAGCCATTAAAACAGATTAATCATTAGATCCAAGAAAATAATAGTTCTCAGCTTTTAAATTAATATTGACACGATCCGAAAGGATTCGAGATTAAAAAACAACGATTTTGATGGATTTAGTGTTTTCCGATGCAGGTGAATATTAAACGTTTGTGCAGGTCGTGGCATCAAACGACAATGAATGAAACGACAATGAATGTGTGCCATCAAAATGAAATGTGTGCAGAGTGTTTTTTAATGATATAAACGTGGCCTGCATATATTTTAATTTTCTTTAATCATTTGAACGTGGCAATTATGTATTTTTACAGTAAATTTATAATGTGATTAGGTAATTTAATTCTCTTTAATCATTTGAACGTGGCAATTATGTATTTTTACAGTAAATTTATAATGTGATTAGGTAAATGTAAAAAAGTAAACATGTTAACGGATGCCTTTATAAATGCAAGGAAGTTATGAACAATAAATTGACGCATTGATTTTGGAGGATGACTAAGAATATACCAGCATCTTCAATGCTTAGCCATCAGATTAGAATTTAAGATTAAAAAATCATTAATTGTGCCCATTGTCAATAGGTGTACGCCTTTTGACGTAATTAAATAGTAGTTTGTGTAAATGCTTAGATGAAAAGTATTTGACCATAATACAATTGTATAATTATATAACAGATGAAAACAATCAAATTCAGAATCACAACTTTGTTTGGGTAACTATTATCTTTTTAACACATATGCCAGCAAGAATGAATCCATTAAAAAAACTTAATATGATATTTTGTTTTATAAGTGAAAGTACTTCATTTATATTTTATGATTTAGAATATGAACTAGATAAGGATTAGCAAATTTACAACTATTTCTCTTGTTTATGTATGGATCAAATTTAAATCCTATTCGATTCAAATTTGATAATTATATATATAGAATGACACAAGAATGAATTCTTTCAAATCCTAATTCGATTCAAACTTGATAATTATATATATATATAATGAGGCAAGAATGAATTCTTTAAAAGACTTAATATGATACTTTGCTTTATAAGTGAAATTACTTCATTTGTGTTTTATGATTTAGAATATGAACTAGATAGATATTAGCAACTTTGCAACTATTTTTATTTATTTATGTATATATCAAATTCAAATCCAAATTCGACTCAAACTTGATAATTATATATATATATATGGAATGAGGCACTGGTAGCTGGAGTGATGCCAAGGAGCTATATATATATATATGAATGAATTCACATTCACATTCAAAGAATAAATTGAAATATGACATATTCCCTCTATGTTTGATTTTTTTTTCACTATGGACTCCAAAGGACCGGAAATAACCTTTCCTTTCTTTTCCCTCAGATAGTACTCCTCCATACACAGAACAGGAAACACAAAGCACTACAAATCCTCAGCATGGAGGAACTTCGTCGCGTCAATCATGTTGACAGGGTATATGAGTATAACAAAAGTCAACGAAGAAACTATCAACACGTAGAAGAACTACTATGAGCAGAAAAGCATAGGTAGTAAACAAACCATTGGCGCACAAAAACACGGAAAAAAAATAAACAACACAGGCAATAAACGAACCATCATTATAGTGTATTTTCTTTACATTGGATATCATAATTTAGTTGTCAACTAACCATTAGGATAGTTATTATTAATTGTTATTATGAAATGTATCATTATAGTGTATTTTCTTTACATTGGATATCATATTTTATTTAGTTATTATTAATTGTTATTATGAAATGTATCATTATAGTGTATTTTCTTTACATTGGATATCATATTTTAGTTGTCAACTAACCATTAGGATAGTTATTATTAATTGTTATTATGAAATGTAGGTTGTATTATCATGTTATGTGAGGAAAACCAAGTTAGCTGGAATAACATGTGATCATAGTTATTATTAATTGTTATTATCAAATGTAGGTTGTATTATCATGTTATTTGAGGAAAACCAAGTTAGCTGAAATAACATGTGATCCTTAAGGGAACAAACTTGTGCTAGGTCAACTTGTTTCATTAAGTCAAAAGCTTAGCCAAACTGAACTTTTTTATTTTGGCCCATATGTTAATCATTTAAAATTGAATGGTTATGGTATTAGATAGTAAGATATTAGATTAATTTTGGAATTAAATAATTTTAATTACAATATTTTTATAATTTTTATTCACAACATTAATATAAAAAATTTCATTTTATTTACCCGATAGGTTAGGTCAAATGGATGAGTGCAACTTGATTGAGGTTAGAGGGATTTGTATATTTTCTATTTAAAAAACATACTAATTTTTAATAATATTAAAATTAATTAATAATTTATAGTTTAAATGTAAAGCACTACACCTCATTAAACCAAATGCAATAGTTTTTTAGATTAGAAAAAACTATTTTATAAAAGTGGTTGATATGAGTATATCGCTTTATTTTCCACCTTTTCAAACTAATGGTCTCATATATCAACCACTTTTATAGAGTGGTTGTTGCTAGTTAACCACCGACATGCCTTGGGGACAACCATTAATATATTAATACATAATTAATATATTAATTAATTATTATATTAAAGTAATATATAATAATAATGTATTAATGTAATACACTAATGTATTATATTAATGTTTATAAATTGATGTTCTATTAATGTATTAATCAATTAATACATTATTAATTAATAAATTACTAAAGTATTAATGAATTAAAAAAATATTGATATACTAATAAAGTAGTAATACATTGACCTTAATGTATTTAGTAATACATTATTACAATACTGTAATATATAAATTAAAGTACTAATACATTAATGCATAATGTAACATATTAAACTCCACGGATGGGGTGACAGTTGGCCAGCATGCACATTAGATCGTTAAATGCTCACGTCGCCACCCTTTCCTCACAACCTTGTTGGATGAACGACATTCATTGTTCAGGCTAGTTGGTGTGACTGCATTCTGGTTCTGATTTAATGGCATACTCCACACAACAGCGACGACAGGTCGGGATGGGTACGAGTCACATGAGCCTTATCCACTCAACCCCTCCGACACCTCACCCTTTCAACAAAACTATTTTAAAACAGGTAAGCAATGGCTATAGTCATTTTTTTTGGCCCAGTCTCTAGCTACAAACATTTGGTTTCATCCAGCCTTCTTCATCCCCTGTTCTCATACTCTACTCCTGCTCAACATCCTGGTTAACCACCCAGTCATGCCCCGGGAAAGAGGCAAGCCCAAGAGAGGGTCGACTTACTATAGCTTTGTCGCCCACCGACGTAGGCTGAGTCTCTCTTCTCCATCGTCCCCTACTTCTTTGGTCCACCTCAATAACTCCTCCATGACGCCTCCTCCCTCCTCAACCCAGAATAGGATGGTGGAAGATCCTCCCATGGCTATTGTTGAAGAATAAATACATGCAATCCCGATTCAAATCCCCCTGACTTCCCTCCTGTATACATTCCCTGACCCTCAAGACTCGCCCACCACTCCAGGTCTGTCCACCCCTGGAGCTGATGCTGCTTTGGATTTGGATACCTTCATAAATGAAGAGGAAATCCCATAAGAGGAGCGCCATGAGGAGATTTTCCCTCCAGCAGGTCAACCTCCACTTATCGTTGCATTTTGGTATCGTTTTGTTCATGGATGAATGGAAAATTCAGACTTTCCAGACATCAAGACTTTTGGCCGCCTGTTTTGGTTTCCATCTGTTTGGCAGAACAAGTGGTCGTTTTTTGTTCATGTCCAAACATGTGTACTGTTGTGATGGCATTTTAAGGTAATACAATATTTTTATTGACAAAAAAAAAAAATGTAACATATTAAACTATTAATACATTAAAATGTATTAATACATTAAAGTATACACTAGGTGATTGATTGATACATTAATAATTTAATGTATTAATTAATTAATACATTGCTAAAGTATTAATACTCTAATAAAATAATACATTATTAAAGTAATAATATAATACATTATTAAAGTAATAATATAATACATTATTAAAGTAATAATACATTAATTGATACTTTATTAAAGCATTAATAAATATATTATTAAAGTAGTAATACATTATTAAAGTATTAATGCATTAATATATTTATTGAAAAAGATCATGGTTGACTATATTGATCATAATCATGATTTCTTATAGTTATGGTTATGAATGTCATTAATACATTAATGTATACTCTAATGTATTAATTTAATTAAATATTACATTATTACTTTTTTAATATAAATACATTATTACATAAATGTAATGTATAAATTAAAGTATTAATTTGCATTAATGTTAATCTAATGTATTATTTAATTAATACAATAATAATGTAATGTATTAATTAATTAATACATTTATACAATATTAATTAATACATTGTTAAAGTATTAATACACTAATAAAGTAATACATAAATAATACATTAATAGAGTATTAATACCTTAATAAGTACATTATTAAAGTACTAATTTACATTTATTTTTTTTGTAAATAAAAGTGTAGAACCTTGTATTAATGACGTCTATATGCTATATAGTAAAAAGTGTGATCCACCTCTTCCGCCACAAATGGGAAACCAGAACAGGTGGCTCCTGATGTTCAGAGATTGACACATCCTTCTGAGTTGTAGCATTTTTGGAATTGAAATGTTTACACAAAAAATTATAGTCTATCTGCTGAAACAAAAAGGTTTGAACCATGTTCTGCAACCTATCACTAAGGCCAGCTATAGACATAGCTACCATAACTAAAACTACATAGACAGAATAAGAAAAAACTGCTAGTTCATCTATCTTGTTGTCGTGGTAAGCTAGAACAACGACCCTGCAACTAAAATAGACAAAAAACCAAAACTTGGAGACATCAATCCATAGTTGAGCCTGGTTTTCCATGTATTATGTAGACCGAGGTAAACCATTGACCGCAAGTAGGAAATCTGGCGCGTGCAGGAGCATTCGTTAATGCATCGAACAAGATGTCCATCCGTTGGTTGAGGATGCTCTGGGAATGCATCTGGTCATCCTGTTTCTACCTAATTTCGAAGAGGAGTTGAAGGTGCTCCTCCACGAGGTGGTTGGCGAAATGGTGAGGATGTTCCTCCACTTCCTCCATGCCAGCTTAGTTGGCAGCCCCTGCGTTGTCCTCCAATTTCCCTATGGTGATTTCATTAGCTATCCCTGCATTGTCCTCCAAATTCCAGCTTGGAGGAATCTCCTCCTCCACCATGCAACTTCCATCACCATAGTAGGGGTCACCTAGTTTGGCGATAGGGGTACCAAGATGTTGGTGGCCAGAGGGGGGTGTGTGCCTGAGGGTGGAACCTCCTCTTTTACCTCGCTCAGGCTGTGGAGTAGTGGAGGGAAGGATGAAGGGAAGTGAGTAGTAAAGGAGGTCACTTCCATTTTTACCAAACTAGCGCCATAGAACTGGAGAGGAGCCAACTGTGTCCTCTGGGGAGTGCATCGAGGGATCGCAAAGTGAGAAATGAGAGCTCATTGGGAGGGGGTGAGCTTGTTACGACGAGAGAGGGTGTTTTTGTTACGAGCACCCCTCTTAGATTTTCCTCTCTCTCGAAGAATGCTGGGGGCAGTATGGAGGTGGAGGAAAGAAGGAATGGAAACTGAGAGAAGTTGCAGAAGGTAATGGAAGGAGACAAAGGTGCTGAGAGGGAGCTTGAGGTGACTGAGAGTGAAATTCGAATGAAAGGATTCAAGGTCAGAGAGGATGTTGTTGGTGCACAAAATGATGTTGCAGAGAGCGGTGGTTTTGGAGTTCTTGGGAGAACCGAAGAGCTAGACAGGAAGATTGCACCAGGGTGGATGAGGAAAGGAATAATGCCCCCACTAAAAAGCTTTTTCGCACCTCTTAATGCCATTGAAGCCTAAATTGAAAACTGTGTCCTCCATTTAAGCCGAGTTAACAACCAACTTGATCTTGGTATGCCCGGTCTGGCTTGCTCGCTCGCCCATTATCCCAGTGAGGCGCACTACCATTACTCCTCTCATGGTGTGAGCCATGGGGGAGTTAATGTTCAGGGGCTGGTGGCCGGGGTTAATAACTCCCCCGACTACCCAATTCCAGGTGTCCTAAAACTCTGACCAGGTGGCACCCCATCCAGGTGAAGTAGTAATTTACATGAATATTACATAACTAATACAGTAATTGACAATGATCATGGTTTCTTATGATTGACCATGACCATGGTTAACTTTGGTAGACCTTGGATGACTTTGGGAAGGAAAGGTTGATTATGGTTGATCGTAGTTGTCCTTCACCATGATTCACTATGGTTGACCATGGCCATGGTTAACTATGGTTGATTGGGGTTTATTATGGCCGACCATGCCCATGAATGACCTTCGTTTACCAAGGAGAACTGATTATGGTGGGTCATGTTGATTATGTTTAACCATAGTTTACTATGGCACTACTGCATTCCAATGTTGATCATGTTTTGTTCATCACATTGTAATATCAAGTTTTGTTCATCACATTGTGGCATAAGATTGTGTTCATCACATCACATCGTAAGGTTATGGTCATCAAATTACGATGAAGGGTTTTTTTGTCACATTATGGCATTGGAATAGGTTTGTCATAGTTTGACAGTGGGTTATGTTCATCACGTTGTGACGTCGGGAAATGTTTGTCTCATTGCAATGTTGGTCTCTGTTTTTCACATTGCCACATTTGGTTGTGTACATCACATTGCAGAAATGGGTTATGTTCGTCCCATTGCGACATTTGCGAGGATATGTTCGTCACATTGCGACGACAGGGCTATGATCATCACATTGTGGTGTCCATTTATGTTCGTCACATTGCAATGATATGGATATCTTCATCACATTGCGACATATGTATATGTTCGTCACATTGCAATGATATGGATATCTTCATCACATTATGACGTATGTATATGTTCGTCACATTCTGACTCAACTATGTTTGTGATGACATGGTTATGTTCGTCACATAGTGACAACAGAGCTATGTTCATGACATTGCAACAACAAGGCTATGTTAGTCACATTGCAACATCCATTTATGTTTGTCACATTGCAACAACAGGGCTATCTTCATCACATTGCAACATTTATATATATTCATCACATTGCAACGTTACTATGTTTGCAACAACATGGCTATGTTCGTTACATTGCAATGTCCGTTTATGTTCATCATATTACGACAACGGGGCTATGTTCATCACATTGCAATGTTCATATATGTTCGGCACATAGTGACATTACTATGCTTAGTAGATTGCAACTTTACTATGTTCGACACATTCCGATGTTTGGAAATGTTTGTCACATTGCAACATCAAGATATGTGTGTCACATTGCGACATCAGGATATGTGTGTCACATTGAAACATGAGGAAATGTTCGTCACATTGCGAAGAGAGGGAGATGTGTGACACATTGTGATGTTTGTTTATGTTCGACACATTGCGGCGTTACTATCAACATTACGATGACATGGCTATTATTGTCACATTGCGATGTCAATTTATATTCGTCACAGTGCGACGCTACTATGTTCAACAGATTGCAATGAGAGAGATATGTTCTTCACATTGCGACAAGAAGTATATGTGTGACACATTGCAACATTACAATGTTTAGCCCGTTGTGATGTTACTATGTTCATCGCAATATAAATTTCATTAAAATCCATATACTTAAAAGAATTAGTTCTACAACAACCATATTCTCAAAACATTAAAATAATCATTTATAACCATACCAATTATATTTTTAGTTATACAATATAATAATAATAATAATAATAATCTATTTTTAAGGTCACGACCAAGCCACACCAAATTGGTGTATAAGACCCCCTTGTTTATGGGACAAGGGACCCTCCTCCATCCAGCGATTTGACTGGTAAATTCTACAGAGGTATACATACCCTACCCCCTCTGGATTTGAACTTGTGACCTCTTAAGAGAAAACACATGTTCTTAACCATTAGACCTACTCAGACTGTATAAATTACCAAAATACATCATATAAATTATTTTTAATATATAATTCAAATTTTAATATATAAAAAATTAAAAATATGATTTATTATTATTATTATTATTCTCTAAAAAAATATTAATATAATCTAAAAAGCTAAAAATATGATTTATACATATTATTCTACTAATAAATATTTTTAAAAATCTAACTATATATAAAAATTTGTAATCTTTTTCGTAATCACATATATTTACAAATTGCAATCTTTCAATCA
>SNQJ01S0009550.1:100961-119616 GCA_010110895.2 Picea sitchensis
TTTATCGTTGTTTGTATCCTGCAAAACTTTTGTTGTTTATCAGCGTAAATATAATAGCGAAACACTGATTTTATTTCAAAATATTTTATGTTCTATAAATGAAATTTTAGAGTGAGTTTTCCCTTTAAAATTTTATGTTCTAGTAATGATATTTTAGAGTGAGTTTTCCCTTTAAAATTTTATGTTCTAGAAATGAAATTTTAGAGTGAGTTTTCCCTTTAAAAGTTTAGTAGAGGCCTATAAGATTTCAATGTGATATGTTGCAGTGGCTTCAACGATCTCCTTTGCCTAAGAAGTTTAAATGCAGGATTTTACCTGAGAAATGAAAATTTACAATCCTTTTTCATTTAAATGTTCCGCACAACAGGGATATGAGGTTTGAATGTTGTATTTTGCAGTGGTTACAACGATCTTCCATGCCTATGAAGCTTAAATGTGGGATCTTGCACTAGTTTCATGGGGATCTGCCTTGTCTAAATGTTCAAGGAAACTGAAATTTAAACGAACTGATTCATTAAACTATGTCTCGATGTTCAAGTTTCACAACTGTGAGGGATGTCATTTACTCTTGGTCTCGAGTGACCACAATGCCCAACAAGTGTAGGATTGCATGAGCTTTTGTTGAGAACAATGCTCCTAATTTTTCCATAACTGGTACATATGTATGGGTAAAGTCATGTCAAGTAGCAAGATGCATTTTCATAACCATATATATTGAAAAATAAATAAAAAATCTGTATAGATTACTCTAAACCGTGGCTTAATAACTGTATATTTCATGTACTTATGCTTAGTAGCTCGTCTTTAACAATAGAATGATGCTATAATCCCATACAAATGAACATAGAATTTCATCGAACTGTAATAAAATACCTAACACAACACTTTTCTCACTGTATAGAAAAAAAATACAATGTTGTTCTTAATTACGCCGAAAGGCGTACACTTATTGACAATGGGCACAATTAATGATATTTTAATCTTATTTAACTTTAAACCCTAATTTCATGGCTATGCATTGAAGATGTTGGCATATTCTTAGTCGTCCTCCAAAATCAATGGGTCAGATTTATTGTTCATAACTTTCTTGCATTTATCAAGGTATCCATTAACATGTTTACTTTTTAACATTTACCTAATCACATTAAAAAATTACTGTAAGGATATGTAATTGCCACATTTAAATGATTAAGTAGGATTAAACCGTGGCATTACTAGTTAGTGGCTGTGCTAGTTACTTTTATTTTATTTATTTTTAAAAATCAAAAGCATGTTTTGACTCCCTCATATGAAAACCAAATTCATGTTGCTTCATGGATCGGTAGCAGGGGTTGGTTGGTAACAATATGAATCCTATATGGGAACTAGCCAACTAGTACGGCCTCCATACCTGTTACCCTCTATTCTGATTATAGCAATGCCAAATTCAACATTTATGACCAAAATGGTAATCAAGTAACTGGATACACTGCTAGAGCTTCATCTGAGTTAGCAATGGATTCTACTAGTTGTGCATTGGCCATTGAAGTTGTTTCCATCAAGTCCAACGGAACGACAGAGGCTAATTCTGTTTCGCCATTAAATCTCCCAAATTCGTTCCAACATCGCCAATTTGTTTCCTTCGATGACTTCAAGTTCAAGGTGCACGACAAGAGGATCTTAATGGTCAATTGTAAGAACTCCATTTACAGAGTTGTCTCAATATGATGGGTAAGTGGTAACCTGTAACCGATGCAATGGGATTTGTTTGCCCTGATACATCATCCGAGAGGGAAAAGACTAGAGTGAATTGAACCAAATTAGGAGATTTAACCTAACGAAAATGCATGAAAACATTGGGTTTGCAATTTTCAAAATTAACATATGAAAGTCAGTCGGTACACAATCCGAGGATAGCCTTGGTAGAGCCACTGTTCATGTGAATTTTGTACAGTGGAGCTCAACCTCAAGATTTACATATGTATTATTATTACATAAATAAGTAAAACTATCGATTTCCAAATTTACGAATTGGGAGAAATTGCCAGTGGATTGAGAATAAAATGTACAAATTTAGCGAAAATGCCATTGAATTAAAAATAAAATCTAAACCATCGCTAGCCTCTATAACAAAGCATAGGCCTCCAGAACGCGCAGGATTGGCTGCTTGTTGTTGAAGCTGCAAGTAAAATCATGTAGTGTGCAAATAAAATCGTAAATATATTTAAATCTTAAAATTCTGCAAGGTGCCAATAAAACCTAAATATAAACCCTAACCTTATATCTAAGATAATGTACCATTATTAGTACAAGCTCCGAGTGTTATCTTTCCTCCATGAGGTAAATTTTTGTTCATCATGATTTCTTGATTGTTTCAGTTATTTCCATTATGTTTCTACATCTTTCTTTATTATGAATCTAACAATGATATCAGAGTAATATATGATACCTGTGAACCTAAACATTGACGAATTAGAACAAGTTTATGATCATTGGGATTGTGATGGATACATTTTGAAGAGAGGGCATGCTTGGTGATTTGGTCATTGGATGGTGAATGCCCTTAGTTGATTGAATGGAGATCCATTCGGCCTAGAGTGAATATGAAAGCATGCAAATATCAAGTTTTGCATGAATAAGAGAGAGATGGAGGGAGCGCTATTTATTTTTTATTTTTAGCATACGATGATGAAAATGGAGCAGCAACAGTTGCATACGGATTAAAGGCCCAACGATGAGTTGATGAGTTTCTTTTACCCTATTCTTTTTTGGCTACCTAGCCAGAATATTTAAGATCTTGTTTCAATTTCTGGATATATTTTTATTATGGTAGTAGTTTTATTATTTAAATTTTTTGAAGGAGTCAATGGAATTTGTAACCTTGATCCATGCCATGTTTTTCCCTTCAAAGCTTACGTGAATCGACTCTGACCATTGACCGCACCAGTCTATGTAAAAGTGTAGGAGAAGATCGCAGCTCAACAGAAAATCATGGACAGTAAAAGTCGGTCGTTGAACAGTCAGCAAGAGGCCGATGGATACGTTTATTATCCTCTGAAGAATCCCAAAAGGGATTGCAGACATAAAGGAACGCTACAAGTAGTGGATCGCCATGAAGAAGGGTTGCTTGGAGAGGATCACTTGAATATTAAGTCATTGTTGAGAGGAAGGGCATTGGATCGTCTCCAAAATTGTTGTTGTTTGCATTTGGGAAAATTGACTAGAATTTGAGGTCATTCTATTGCTTTCAGATAGTGAGAGAAGATTTACAAGAGAAGATTTACAAGTGTAGTTTGTGTAATTAAAGACCAAGTTTTGTGGATGTCAAGTTTTGTTTTAAAAGAAAGACCAAATTTTGTGGATGTCAAGTTTTGTTTTAAAAGAAAGACCAAGTTTTGTATGGAGGAGTTTTCTCCATTATAAGTGAATGTTTTTTTGAAGTTATAAGAGTGCTAAAGGGTGCTTGTCATGGTGTTATAAAAAGTTTTTGGTTAAGGAGTTATAAGGTTTTGTATGGAGGAGTTTTCTCCATTGATTGTAATTGGAGTTATAAGGGTTTTTTTTATTTTGCCTTGAACATGTAAAGGTGGTATAAAGGTTTTTTTTTCCAGTTTGTATAAGGAGTTATAGGGGATCATCCTACATAATAAAATTGCATATTTGTATTTGCGTCCTTGATCCACCCGAAATTGAATAAGAGGGTCTTAGGATCTTTGTGTGCGTCTAAGTCATTGGGTATCCTATAGTTTTTGGCATTCATGCAATGGACGATCTCTCTTGGCATGCACAACAACATACAAAATTGAATTTTGTGGCATCAACAAACATCTCTCTTCCATATTCTGCATAATGGAAAGAATTGAAGAAATATTTACAATATTACGCACATTAATTAACTCAACTACAGAATCTACAATTGTAATAAACAAGTGCAGTCTCAGTACAATGATTACTTGTTTACAAGTAACGCACAAGAAGATTGAAATGTTCAAACTTCAAAATAAAATGTTATCTGATGAGTTAAATCTCCTTCGACACCAACAATGTGATTTCAACAAACAAGATGACATCAAGGATGAGAATAATGAAGACTCTCAGTTGACTAGTGATGAAAGTCATAAATATGAAGATGAATTAGATGAAGTCCCTATTACAAGAAAAGTTATCGATAAATGTGGCAAAGAAATTAGGATTGTTCGACCATGGGAAGAATTACACTTTAAACGAAATCGATATGGACTAAGATATGTAAAGGATCCTGACAACCTATTTCATATTCCTAATTATAGAAAACCTATTTGCTTTGTGAGTGGAGGTTTTTTTAATGATGATAGGAAGACAGAGCTTGAGGATATTGGTAAGGAACAGGTACATGATATTGTTGATGATGATGTTGCTACAGATATTCCCGATCATGACAATCGGTCGAATAAAGAACCCATACAATGCAAACACTGTCACCGGTTTGGCCATGATAAGTCAAACTGTTTTGATCTTCACCCATGCAGATTTTGTGGGAAGACAAATCACCTCTCAGTAAGGTGTCATAAGAGAAAGCAAAAATATATTCATTTTGAATGGTTAGGAACTTGGCGTTGGAGTTTGGAAGCCAATTTATGTATACTTCCGTAGACTTTACCAGTCAAATTGTTGGGCGGAGGGGGGTCCCTTGTCCCACAAAAAAGGGGGTCTCATACACCAATTTGGTGTGGCTTGGCTATGACCTTAAAAATATATTATTATTATTATTATTGGCGCATTATTATCAACAGATTTATACACAAGTACAACCGTACTTAATTAGAGATATTTCTACAGTTGACAGACATGAATGTTTTTCAGGATTGGATGATATAGGGTATGATCAGGGCCCAATTGATGTAGTCTTCTGAGTTGAAAATCGAGTCTTCAGACTCTACCGGAAGATGATTTCTCAGATTGAGGGACCAAAGTATGTTGCTCACAACAAAATCAGTGAAGTCAATGAAGTTGATAATGATCAAATCAATAAAGTCAATGAAGTTGATCAGATGATAGATCAGTGTTTCGATCTTCATCCTTGTATGCATTGTGAAAGCGTACACATTGTTCCAGTAGCTTATACAGGTGTTGGATATATTCTTGGCCATTCTTGTGAATGATGGTTAAGGGAATTTGAATAACTTGTCCCTGACAGGGGGGAAATCTAAAGTTTTCAGTCAGGTTCCAAGTTTGATTTAGAGTCTGTGAATAGATGATCGAGTATGCAACCTAGTTCCTGGTATGCAGTCTTGTTCCTGAACATATTATTCTTGATATTTTGTGGTCAGCTTAAAACCACCAATTGAGAAGAAGACATGAAGTTCTGCTTGTTACATTTTCAGAATTTTAAGCCTTGAGCTCTTGTTAGTTTATGGTAACTTAAAACCACGACATTTAGTAGAAGACATCATCTTTTGCTAGACATTCGATTTGTGGTCATATCGAAACCACCAAATGAGTTTGTGGTCACCCTTAAACCACCAATTTAGTAGAAGACATCAACTTCTGCTATCTTTTCAAAGTTCAGAGAGGATCTTAAGCCCTCTGGATATTTTCTTGACACATTGTTGATTGTCAAGTAGTGGCATTTTTTCAGGAAAGAACGAACTTATGATTGAGGGGGGATGTTAAAAACTCTAATCATAGTTCATAGGTTTACCTAATTGTTATACAATTACATGACAATATGGTCTTTTTGTATTATATATGTACATCTATGTACATTATTATGTGTTCATTAATGATGATAGAGTATGTTTTTTCTGCCAATATTTATTTATCTCTGTTCATCATGGTTTCTTGATTGCTTTAGTTATTTCCATTATGTTTCTGCATATTTCTTTATTATGAATATAACAGAGGTAAATGAGGCTTGTGGACCGCAACTTGCCTGCATGAGGTCAATGAAGAAAAACATTAGCCATGAAAAGAGATTGCTTGCATGAGGTCGATAAAGAAAAACATTAGTCATGAAAAGGAGATTGAGAATGACAACAAATTTTGTCAAATGGTCGCCATGGAAATGTAACCAAATGCAAAGAACAACATGGAGTAGCAAAGAACAACATGGAGCAGGAAGGGAGATGTGTACAACATAGTTAAAGACGCATAGTTCTCCACCTGGTAAGGAAACAATGCTCCACTTGGTAACCCATGCTTTCTCCACCTGGTAAGGAAACAACCCATGCTTTCTCCACTTGGTAAGGAAACAACCCTCCATGACATTCCACTTGGTAACCCATGCTTTCTCCACCTGTTAAGGAAACAACGCTCCACTTGGTAACCCATGCTTTAATTGACAGGGAGGGAAATGTGTGTAGCACAGTTAAAAACCAATGAATCTCCACCTGATAAGGAGAGAGACGATGCTATGCTTTAAGCTTGCATTGAAATTAAAACTCGGGGTGGCATTTGAGACTCAGACCAAACATGGCATCCAACCATGTTAGGATCACATCCCACTAACCAAAGTTATTTCAAAATGTAAAAAGTTAATTAACATGTAAATGTTAAAAATTAAGTAATCTTGGTTGTATTTGTGTAAGTATACTTTGTGGCAATTGAAAACTTGGCTTATTAACTTCTTAATCCTAATTTAAAGTAAATGTGAACAAATAAATAGGTTAAGGTATGCATTTATAAATGCTAGGAAGTTATGAACATTAAATCTCATTCATTGATTTGAGTGTAAGACCAAGAATATGCCAATATCTTTAATTCTTGGCCATAAGATTGAAATTAATAATTAAAAGGTTGATTAAACCATAGGAAGGATGTCTATTACATTAATTCATACTTTAATAAANATATATAATTTCATGTTGTATTAATATTGTTTTTCCTTCATATAACTCAAAATGTCTTTTCCTTTTTATAATATTTTTTTTTTACTATTGTCAAGTCCATATACAAAGTTGATATTGTATATAAAATTGGTGCTATCTCAAAATAGATACGAATCAAATAAACTTCCATGGAAATTGCTTACAGACTTTACATCCGACTTGAGGAAAAGTTATTTAAAATCGAAATTCCATAGCTTCTATCTCCTCTCCTTCTATGAACTCATAAAGGCCAAAGGCTCTAACCGAAAGAGATAGAGCTTGTTTTGAGAGCTCATATACTTTCTTGTTTAACTCCCAAATAATGTGGTTGAAAGAGAGTCATTCAAATGATTGGAAGGCCAATTTGACGCCTCTCATCAAAGGAACCAATTTGACATCCCATGCATAAATTTTTTCTCAAGCCCAATCAATAACCAGTTTTGAGTCCCCCAATACCTTTAATATTTTTACATCCTTCTTGATAGTGGTTTCCTGCAGGGTCCATAAAGCAATGAACTTTGCTCTATTGTTTGTGCCAATTCATAGAGCGTATCTGATGTGAAGACAATGATTTTGTTTTAAGAAAAGAACCACTCCAACTCCACAAACAAGTGGATGTCCTTCGCAGGGACCATCAAAGAATCTCCATGGGACTTCAAAATCTAGCTCTAGCATAACTGGTTCATAGGGTTTTTTGTTTTCATTTTAACTTTAAAAGTTTCTACCATATTCAAGGATAAACCTGTTGTTATTTCTCTAGGGATAACTTTACTTTTTTTATAATACTAATAATAATCTAATTTTAAGGTCAACCAAGCTAGACGCCAAATTAAATCTCCATGGGACTTCCAAATCTAGCTCTGGCATAACTGGTTCATGAGGTTTTTTGTAACCTCTTAACCTTTCTTTTTTATAATAATAATAATTATGGAATCCCCACGAGACTTCAAAATCTAGCTCTAGCATGACTGGTTTTTTTTGTTTTCATTTCAGCTTTAAAAGTTTCTATCATATTCAAGGATAAGCTATAACTGGACACCAAATTGTCCACTTAGGGGATTTGACTGCTAAAGTGTATGGAGGTGTATATACCCTATCCCCTTTGGAATCCCCTTTGGATTTGAACCTATAACTTTGGAGAAGGAAACACATGTTCTTAACCATAGACCCACTCAATTTGTAGAAAAAAATAATGTTTTTTTTAAAATATTCGTAAATTAGTGGATATCATTTTTTTTTTCACAAAGAAAAAAACAGTCTCATTGCTATTCTATTGAGATTCAAGTGAAACTATCATAAGTACATATATTTTAACAATCTACTTTTGACTCTATATTTCTCAATAAGATCATGAGAAAATCRAAAGTTTCATATAACTTGACTACAAAACATATATAACTATTTCATCCTCGACAATGTCTTACTGTCCACTTAAATACAATTATTTCATCATAACATTGTCTTATATCAAAAACTAAGATCTAAAAAAGACATAATGAGACTAGAACATGGGGACTTTTTCTGTGTGCACTGTTACTCCATCTATAATCTCCTCAAGGAAGAGCCACCCAGGGGAGCAATCCAGTGCCTGTTTTGAGAGCTAATCAATGATATGGTTGAAGGTTCTGTGCACATGAATGTATTTTACACTTTCAAACTGATCTTGAAGTGATTTGATTTTTTGCTGCCAAGGTTTGAGGTAGATACAATTGAGTCTTGAGAAACCTTTAATCCATTCAATGGTAGTTTTAGAATCGTCGGCTACCATTAACCTGCTCATAGAAAGAAGTGTAGCCAAATGTAAAAGTCCCCAAAGTCCTAAAAGTTCTGCTTTCATATTGTTGCCCTCTCCTCCTGCAAAAAAGGCTTTGAAGTTGCGAGCATTGCTGAGTTTGATAAATAAACCAATGCCACACATGTTTCCTRAAGCAGCCCCATCAAAGAAGCCGATTGGAGATTCATCAAAATATACAGGACTTAGAATGGAATCCAACCTATCTGGCTTTGAATCTTCTTGTATTTCTTGGATAGATAGAAAAATATTTTTTTCCATGGAAGAATCTTGTCTATTCCAATTTTCAAATAATATCTTATTCCTATACTTCCAAATGTCCCATATCACCATGAAAGGGACATGTCTCTTCTTTGGGTGTCCAATAAACCAATTGAGTAGATTTCCTTCCATATTCTGGTCTCCCCAATCCTCCTGGATCATCAATTGAGTGAGGATCTCTTTCCATAAATTTTTTGAGACATTGCATGATGTGAAATGTGTTCTGTTGTATCTTCGGCATTTAAGCATACACTGCAAGCAAAATGCCAGATTCCCCCTCTGCGTTGGTAATTGGCCCCAAAAAGTATGCTATATTTTAAACATAGCCATACAAAATAAGTAATTTTACTTGGGATTTTTACCAGTCAGATGGCTTTGTACCACCACCGCTTCTCATCCTTATAATTTGTAAAAATGATGGATTAAAAAGATGAGTTGATGGGGACAGTACCTAGTGAGCGATTCCATGACCAGACTAGTTGGTCATTGGATTCGGTTAAAGTGATGCCATTTGTTCGAAGGGCGAGGACGAACGAGTCCCATTCTATAGAAAGATCTCCAGTTAGCTTTAATTGATTTGAATCGAACCACACAGTCGGGGAGGTTGTATCATTGAGACGGGTTGCTTGGGCAAGAGTGAAAATATTCAGATTGTGAATATGAGAAGTAAGTGTTGGGAACATGAAACACATGTCATTACCTCCGATAAAAGCATCAAGGCCAAGAGAAATTTGATTACTGCTTCCCATAGTCCATGCTATCCACCTTAGAATGATAGGTAGAGTTGTCATAAGGTTCCTCCAAATGATGGAAGCAGTAGGGTAATTGAAATTATTTCTTTTGATCCAGGAGGGAACATCAATTCCCTTCAGATATTTCTTCCGCAACACTATGCTCCATAGTCCACCGCTGAAGAGTCCTCTCCAACATGACTTCGTTGCAAGTGCTTGGGCAAACCATTCTAGATTATGTAATCCCCATCCTCCGCAATCCTTTGGGAGTGCTATCTTTTTCCAGCTGGCTAGGTGGAAGCCATTTGCTTTCCTGGACCCACGCCAAATGAAGTTTGTGATAAGTTGTTTAATGCGATGCAGGGAGGTTGAAGGAATTTTAACTAAGCTGAGCCAATAAACAAAAATACTTTGAAGGACTGCCTTTGCAAGAACGACTCTGTTGCCAAGGGAAACCCACCGAAAAGACCAACTTCCTATTCTTTTTTCTATTTTTTTAATTAGCTAGTTCCAATCCGCCACTTTGTAATTATTTGCCTTTAGGAAGTATCCAAGATACTTTATCCCATCATCAAACACCTGGAATTGAACATTGAAAACTGTGCTCAGGTTTCTGGCTAGATCCAGTTCAATATTCTAAGCTATGAAACATGATTTTTAGCAATTGATAACCATGCTCGAGGCTTTGCAAAAGAATCTTAAAATTGTGTGAAAAGTGGACCACTCTTCAAAATTAGCATTCCCCATTATGAAGACATCATCTACAAACAATAAATTTGAAAGAAAAGTGTCAACAATTATTTTGATTCCTTTGAAAGATCCATTTGAGAGTGCCTTTTTATCTGCCTATTTAAGCAATATGAAGGAACAAAAGATAAGAACGAACAAAAGAGGTAAGAGGGGACCTCGATGACTTTTAAAAAAAGAGGTGGGGAACCGTTAATAAGCACTGTCCCACTGACATTTGTAACACAAGCCATTATCCATTGGGCGACATCCCACTTAAACCCAATCTGGATAAGAATTAATCTCATAAATTGCCAACTGACTTTGTCGTAGGCTTTTTTTAAGTCTAGTTTCAGGATAACAGAGCTGAGTTTGTTTTTTTGTTTTTACNAGGAACAAAAGATAAGAACGAACAAAAGAGGTAAGAGGGGACCTCGATGACTTTTAAAAAAAGAGGTGGGGAACCGTTAATAAGCACTGTCCCACTGACATTTGTAACACAAGCCATTATCCATTGGGCGACATCCCACTTAAGCCCAATCTGGATAAGAATTAATCTCATAAATTGCCAACTGACTTTGTCGTAGGCTTTTTTTAAGTCTAGTTTCAGGATAACAGAGCTGAGTTTGTTTTTTTGTTTTTACTGTGTGGAGACTCTCCCGTGCTAGGCCGACCAACCAATAAACTCTAGTGAATGTACATGATGATAGGGAAACAGAACAACCAATTAACTTAAACCTTGATAAATGGTATTCTTAAAATTTGTGATCGATGGATTTTGTGAAAGGTGAATGCTGAGTGGGCTTAAACAATTGTATGGATATTATTAAAATTTGTGATCGATGGATTTTGTGAAAGGTGAATGTTACAGGAGGAAAACCGTTGAGTGGGCTTAAACGATTGTATGGATGTCAGCATGGCTATCGCTTTACCGTTTCTGCCCACAAATTTGCACGCACAGGAGCATCCAAATAGGAACTTGAATTCTGCAATCTTTTCTAGCAAGGTATGTGATACTTGTCCTTTGCTTTTCGCTTAAACCTCTGAATTAGATTCGAAACTTAAATGTGCTGTGAAACTACAAACAGTTATCCATTCGGCATGAGTATAGCAGAAGGGATATGCGTTATATATGTTCCACCATTGGCAACTCCACAGCCAATGCCAGTGTTGTTAATGAGGAAGGCAACGTGGTGGCTTGGCATAAACTTCCCAAGCTCTTACAGCGGTGCATTGACAGTAGGAATATGTCAGAGGGAAAGCAGATCCATGCCCATTTCCTCAAAGCTGAAATTGACGCAGGTATAGTCATATGGAATAACCTTGTCAATCTATATGCCAACTGTAGCCAGATAGAGGATGGACGCCAACTGTTTGACAGAATGTCTCAACGAAATGTCGTCTCATGGACTCTGATAATAGCAGGATATGTCCAAAATGGCCTGCCTCACGAAGCCCTGAAGCTCTTTAACGAAATGAACCAGGTGGGCATCAGACCGAACCAATTTACAGTTACCGCCATTGCTCGGGCACTGTCTAGCCTTGCAGATCTGGAACAGTGCAAGCTGCTTCATGCTTATGTTATAAAAGCTGGTTTTGAATTCAATATCTTTGTGGGTAGTGTGCTTATTGATATGTATGCCAAATGCACAAATGTAGAGGATGCGCGCAAGCTATTTGATGGAATGCCTGATTCGGATACTGTTGTATGGAGTGCCATGATTGCAGGATATGTGCAGAATGGGCATAGCGAGGATGCTGTTAAACTCTTTCGCCAGATGCAACAAGAAGGCATGGGACCAAATCGGTTCACCTTTGCTAGTGTTCTTAACAGTTGTGGTAACCTGTTAGCTCTAGAATGGGGTGAGCAAGTCCATGCCCAGCTTATTAAAGTTGGTTTGGAGTCGCAAATCTCTGTGGCGAGTAGCCTTGTTGACATGTATGCAAAATGTGGGAACATGGAGACTGCTTCTCAAGTGTTTGAAAGGATGCCTCACTTAGATGTGGTCTCATGGACTGCAGCAATTTCAGGATATGTGCATAATGGGCATGGGCATGAAGCCCTGAAACTCTTTTATGAGATGCAAGAGGCAGGCATGAGGCCAAACCAGTATACCTTTGTAAACGTTCTTAGGGCTTGTGCAAATTTAGTAGGCGTGGAACAATGCAAACAAGTCCATGCCCACATTGCTAAAACTGGACATGGAATGTATAGAACAGTAGGCAGTGCTCTTGTGGACACGTATAATAAATGTGGATGCATAGAGGAAGCACAGCGATTGTTTGATAGAATACCCGAAAAAAACTTGGTATTGTGGACTACAATGATTGCAGGCTATGTACAGAATGGTTTTTGCAAGTTGGCTCTGGTACTTTTTTATAAAATGCAACAACTGGGATTGAAGCCCAACCATTATACTTTTGCCAGTGTTCTAAGAGCATGTGGGAGCATGTCAGCTATGAAAGAGGGCAAGAGTGCCCATGCCTGCATCATAAGAAATGGGTTTGAGTCAGACACTGCTGTTGGTACTGCCCTTATTGATATGTATGCCAAATGTGGAAGCGTGAAGGAGGCATGCAAATGGTTTGAAAAAATGCCTGAGCAGAATGTGATTTCCTGGACTGCAATGATAACAGGATATGTCCAGAATGGGGATGGTGAAGAGGCACTTCAACTCTTCAAACAAATGCTTCAGGTGGGTATAAAACCAAACCAGTTCACCTTGGCAAGTTTTTTAAGTGCATGTGCCAGTCTTGTAGTTCTGGAAGAGGGCAAGGGAGGTCATGCCCACATTATCAAAGTAGGACTTGAATCAAATGTATCTGTTAGCAGTGCCGCCGTTGACATGTATGTCAAGTGTGGGGACATAGAAAATGCACGCAAAGTGTTTGATCAAACTCTTGAACGGGATGTTGTCTCATGGACTACAATGGTTTCAGGATATGCCCAGAATGGTTATAGTGAGGATGCTCTAAAGCTCTTCTGTCAAATGCAAGAAAGAGGAATTGATTCAAATCAATATACCTTCTCTAGTATCCTCAAGGCATCTTCCAGCTTAGTGTCTTTGGAGCGAGGAAAGCAAATCCATGCACAGATCCTCAAACATGGACTCAATTTAGATATTTTTGCAGGGAGTTCCCTTGTTGACATGTATGCCAAGTGTGGGAGTATAGAAGATGCACGCAAGGTGTTTGACAAAATGCCTGAACAAGCTATAGTCTCATGGAATGCAATGATAACGGGCTATGCTCAGCATGGGCATGGCATAGAAGCCCTTCAACTTTTTGAGAAAATGCAATCAGTAGGCGTGCAGCCCGATCACATTACATTCATTAGTGTGCTCTCTGCATGTAGTCATGTAGGCATGGTGAATGAAGGCCGCCGTTTCTTTGATTCCATAAGTCGAGATTATGGTATTGAACCGACAGTAGAGCACTATTCATGCATGGTTGATCTTCTTGGCCGTGCGGGGTGTCTTGATGAAGCTATGGATTTTATCAACAAGATGTCTTTTGAGCCGGATGCTTTGGTGTGGGGGACCTTACTTGGTGCCTGTAGAATATATAATAATATTGAGCTTGGAAAACATGTTGCAGAGAACCTTTTTGAGTTGGAACCACAAGCTTCTGCAACATATGTGCTGTTGTCAAATATTTATGCAACAGCAGGTAGGTGGGATGATGTGGCAAAGATTAGAAGCATGATGTTAGAGAGGGGGATAAGGAAGGAGCCAGGTCACAGCCAGATCGAAATAAAAAACTCCTTGCACACATTTGTTGCAGAAGACAGATCCCACCCACAAAGTGAAGAAATCTATGCAAAACTGAGGGAACTAACCAAGCAGATCAAAGAAGCAGGCTATGTACTTGACCCAAGTTTTGTATTGCATAATATGGAGCACGAACAAAAGGAACAGTCTCTATTTCATCATAGTGAGAGGCTGGCCATTTCCTTTGGTCTTATCAGCACACCTCCTGGGACAACTATTCGAATAATCAAGAACCTTCGTGTATGTGGTGATTGCCATACTGCCACCAAGTTCATCTCCAAGATTTCTGAACGAAAAATTATAGTAAGGGATACCAATCGCTATCATCATTTCAAGGATGGGCTATGTTCATGTGGAGATTATTGGTGATGCTAAGGGACAGAGGTAACATATTCAAACTTGGGTTATTCAAGAAATATATTTTCTTTTGGGACATGCCTAGACTATTACATTAAAGAAACAAATGGATTACATTCCTTGTTACAGTTAGGAGTCATAGGCCATCTGTAACAGCTTCTTCATCCAAAATAGGCTTAGGAGTGCCATGATTTCAGCTTTTTCTCCTAATTTGAAGCAGTCTGTATCTTTCCTGAATATACTAATCCTGGCTGTGAACTGATCAGCTAGCTCATCTCTAAAAGCTAAAATTTCTCAATTGAATCTATTGGATTCTGAATTTTTCCTAAATTGAATCTGTTGGATTCCACATTGAACCTCGCTCTTCACCTCCTCCTCAACAAGAAGCAATTGCTGATTTAGCCTTGATGCATCCTGAATATGTCTGCCATTTGTTCTGGCCATCCATTTGTCCCCTAAAATTACACCTTTCCACTGTGGAGGGCCCACAAACAAATTTGCATATTTAGATTCAACTCAATCCCAGAAAACATGGGTGACACAGCAACACCAAAATCCTATTTCATTCTCATTTTTTTGACAAATGATACAAATTCCATCTGATCAACCTGTTGCATCGAGTCTATCCTTCACTGCTAGTTATTAATGAAGGGCTATCCATCCTAAGACATGAAAGTCGAAAGCCTCTTTTATTTTCCAAATGCACTAACATACTAATCAAACATCCATCTGTGCCTCTAAGCCCACATCTTTATTTGAACTTTCTGCATGAAAACTTTGATTGGATATGTTAATACAGTCTTTTGGTTTCATAGTCCCTAAATAATTTTCTATGCTTCCAGTGCCAGTCCTTCCAATAGGACCTGTAAACTTTAAAGTTCAGAGGCATCTTAAATAAGCAATGTTCTGGGAACAATTTTTATATTTCTAGAACAACATTTTAATCAGCAACGGTTAGATGTTAAGATATGTTTTGCTGTTTGCCAGTCTAGCCAAGTCCGGGAATGAGAGTCCCATAAATACCCCACTTGTGAAATCCACTTCTGGAGATTCTTTTATCTATGCATCTCAAGAGCAGGTCCACGTGGCCCTTTCTGAGGAGAATGTCCAAATTGAACAAGCTGCATTCGTCCATCATCTTCATGGGTTCTCACAGTCCTACTGCTACTCTTGAGAGACTGTTTGCCAAGCAATCCAGATTCTCTTGAGAATTGGTGAACCCACTATTTTGAACAAAGAGGGCCCTCCAATCATATCACATAGTCCAAAAATTTCTTTAATCCCATCGATGTGAACTTATGTTTCTAACCCGTATCTAATAAGAATTTACCAAGGGGCATCTCCCTGAATTTCTCTTACGATCCACTTTGCTGTCAAAGCCATTCTCTGACTATGGATATCAAGTCCACACTGCCTTTGTCTCCGGGTAGGGTTCAAATTTCTCAAGAAACAAGTGGAATATTTTTTCCCCTCCTCTTTTCCCCATAGAAATCTCTTCAAGATATTGAATTATTCATACCCTGACACTGGCGGAAGATACTGGAAGCGTATTAGACATGGACAGCTGCTAAGATTCTATCTATGATAGTAAGTTTGCCTGCCAAGAGTGAATCCCAATAGATCCAATTCACTATTTGCTGGTATTTCTTCTGGCTGTTGTGCCTCTCTTAATATATGATAAGATCATGGAGGAATCGAGGAAGAGGGACCAGAGGATCTCCATGGGCTTGCTGAAGGAAATCAACCAGATTTCCATATGCATCTGGCATCTTATCGATCTGGCAGAGACAGTGAATTTTACATTGGCAGAACACCAGGATAAGGAGGTGATGAAACATGTTTTGGATCTGATGCATCTCTGGGCCACTTTTAAGGACCGTTTGGAACCCCTGGAGAAATAAAGTTGGATGGATTTTTCGTAGAACTGTTTATACTAGAACTGAGGCCCTTGATTCTTCAGCAGCCCAGTTGGCAGATTTAGATAGCTTAAGATGGTATGTCAATATACTTTCTTTCTGCTGTATCTCTGCCCATGTACAATTTTGAATGTAATGAGAATTGTAGTGTAATTACAGCAAAAAAAAATAGTTTGGGTGGATTATTTGAAGAAAATGATCAATTGATTTTTCATGAAGAAAGAAGAATGGTGCTCTGCATTTGACATGGGTTGTTAATTCTAGTGCTGTAACAGAGCTGGTATTCAATCAAGGGTATTTACTATAAAGATAAGAAACAGGACACGTCCAATAGGCGACTGTGTCCATATCCCATATATCAGACACGGACACGTGTCAAACATGTGTCCGACATGTGCCCTAGGCATGTCCTGTGTGTTCGACTCCAAAAAATGTTTATTCGTTGCTATTTTTTCAATTTCAGCAGTAGGAAAAGAGGCCTCACGGCCTCTCATTATGCAGGTGAAGGATAAAATTGAGATTTGAAGGGATTCCGAGAGTTTTGTAAATGTTCTAGTTTCTAAAAAATTTGGATCGTTATGTCTATATTTCATTTTTGTATTTGTAATTTTTTTTAATATATACAATTTTTTTTTAATATATGTGTGTGTCTCCCCTGTGTCTTGTATCCGGGATCGACGTGTCCTGTGTCAGACACTCATATTTCTCTGTCCTCGTGTCATGTGACTTAGCTATAAAGATATATTCTTCTATTGTTGAAACGGAGGTATTATTAAATCAGGGGTTGGCATGGACCGAAGATTTCAATCTCTGCTTCTATTTGTTTTGAATTCTGTACCATAGAAGCACCCATATATAAAATTTCATATCAGTTGAGTTAGTGACTCATTTTTCCCTTTTTTTTGACAGAATGTTGGTAGTCCATGTGAGTGAAATTTCAGTTTGTATTCGTATTTAATCTTGGAATGGAAAATACATCATTTGATGGAATTGTAGCTATCTGGACTATATGAGAATGGAATTGATGCCCTTTTGTATGGTGGCCAATGGATTATGGCCAGCCAATTGGATATGTATAGGCACTGGACTGAGCCCTGGATTCTCAGTGAACATAGAAATGAGAAACTGAATTCGAAATCCTGAGTTAATATTTCATTCTTTTTGGTATATTCAAATTGATAACGTTTCTCTTGACAGCTGATCAGACACATTGATCTATGAGAATGCTTTTGGTTTCTACATGTGTTTTGTCAAACTTATGGAGAGATTCAACCTTCCTTGAATAATCCAGTGATTATCTGCATGCAATCTGAAAGTTCTCATGTTTTGTCATTATTATCCATGATTGATTGTTTGCTACACATTCTTCTACCAATATTACAACCACTTATTTGTCAAAATTTGATACATATGTTTTTGTAATTTACTTAGTGTGTTGCCATGAATGTGTTAGAATATGATGTATGTGCTTGTTTAACCATAGACAATATCACTATTGTCACCCAACCATAGGCGAAATCCACCCCCGAGCACCTTAACCTTGACAAAGAATCATTTCGGAAGCAAACCCTAGGCTAGATAGCCAAACAAAGGGTGGCGCACCTTTCTCCAAGGATAGCGCACCAAGCAAGAGCTGATTAGAGAGTCCAAACCATAACCAAGAGATATTCCAAGCCAAAACCGAAATCTGCTAGCTGCAGCAACTGCAATGGCAACTCTCCTCCAAACTTGTGCACAAACTGGCCAACTGCAGTGCGCACAAGTGCTGCTTCTGCAGTTCTGAGAATGCCTGCCAGAATGAAGATTGGCCTCTTGTATTTATACTAAATCTGGCAGACTGCCTGGGCCGACTTCTCATTCTGGGTGCCTATTTACTTAGTATATAATATATCCTTTAGCCGACTTCTTCTCTTGGAGGCTAATAACCTAATACAAGTTATCCTCTTGAGCCGACTTGTCTTCTAAGGTTATTAGCCAACTAATTAGGGTTTCTCCTTGCTTCCCGGAATATTCTATTCTTGTCAGGTTTACACGTGGAGGTAAATACCTCCCGCAACTACCATAATATCAACACTCCCTCCTAGCTAAGGAGGTATTGAAGGTAATGGTCTTGAGCACAAACATACCATTCACCTGATAGCATCAACATAGTCGTATAGACTATCTCATGACTAGATCATGAGCACCATCATCACTATCAGTGTCATCAACTGCATCATCTCTCGAAACCATACTTTATCTGAGTAATCAGACATGATGTTGGATGAGTCACTCACTC
>SNQJ01S0009550.1:125612-166970 GCA_010110895.2 Picea sitchensis
AATAGTAAAACATCCTGTCATCAATCATGATGCATCATCATCAAGGTTAAGTGGTTCATCATCATAAAAATCCAGATCACTTGCGAGCAAGTGTCCTCAAAGAATAAGTTTTGTCAGTGCGCCAGAGCGGGATGTTACAAGAAGATGTGATCTTGGTAAACTTCAAATCTATCCATTAGTAATGTGGAACCTGTCAGAAGATACTACAGCACTGGTTTTACATGCTGTAATCATTTTGATACTACAATGAATATTAGGCCATTTCTGGTCAATAGAGAAATCATAAATCATGTTGCTGTCTTTTACAAGCATAAGAGGGGTACAGTCTCTAAGTTTAATTTAAAACTACCGAAACTTGCTTTACTAGAAAAACTGAGCAAACTCATTGCAAAGTTTCTATACAAAACTTTAACATTTTTAGGCCTTATCCTATTCTTCCTTGAGTGGCTTGTAATACAGTCCCTGCACGAATGCTGAGCTTGGTTGGCAGATAAGTTTTTCTTACTTGGTGTCAGCAAATTGATAGATCTTGCTTGTACTAAATGGAAAATAGGGTAAAGCTAAGCATTTTAATCTGTTACTCTATTCACAAAGTGTTATTGTTACTGATCCTATGTAGGGATTCTCAGTGAGTACTTTTCTTTTTCAAAAATAAGGGTAATTCAATCACCATTGATCATTTAACCACCATTATAATTAAAAGGTGCTATCTTCATTGCCTTACCTCTATGCAGATATATGATCACACCATTCAAAAAAATGTGTGCTGTGTTTAAACTTTATTTAATAGACAGACACACTAGAGGGAGTTACAAGGGCCCTTTATTCCATAATCAACTACTGATATTATCCTCCCATAAATACTATTTGGAAGCTATTAAACGGCTGCGTAAGGTGCAGTCAACTAGGAAACTATGGTATAAAAGCCAAAGTGATAGAAAACTGAAGCACCTGACCCAAGGGGCAAAACCCACTTAAGAGCTAAAGTTTATGGCAGAAATGTATTTAGATTCTTATCACTCGTGTCCATGTCTTTTTGAGCTGGTATTTCCTAATCATTCTTGATTTGAGGCTGCTCCAGTTTGACATCAACTTCCATCTGCAAATTCTTTAGTGCACTACTATTAATTCATATGGCTTGGCACATATTGGTAATTTGTCCATTGGGTGCTTGGGTGGCTCTCTCTTTGGCTTTTTGGATGAAGTCTTTTGGTCCCTTTATCTCAATCCTTGTGGACAAAATGCTAGAGAATGTCTACTATTATATTATTCTTCGGTTCTTTCATATCCTTTGCCACACTTCTTAGCTCATATATGATGCCATCCTTAAGTTCCTTGTCTAGTGCATCCACATTCTATCGTCAACTAGAGCTGAAGAGGACGTCATCTTGAGACCCACCTTGTTGAGGAGTAACTTGAATAAATTATCTGGGAAATGAAACCAAAAATCACTTCAGAGAGCTGTTTGTTTTATATTAGTGCTTTGCAAGACAAATGAGATTTTCTTCGAAGCAATAAACATCTCTTTCCTTCCCTATTGGAGGTCGTGTCATGCAGAGGCTGTGTTATTGATTCTTTCTCAGAAATATTAGATCATTTTGGCTAACTGTTGACTGTGACATTCTGACAGCTTGTGGGAGTTGGTGATATTGTAAGGAAAACGGCTTTCATCCTCCTAATTTCCTCTTTTGCCAAGTGCCCTTGGCCATCAAAATATTTTTCATAATCCATCAATAAATTGCTTTAACTGTTACAATAAGTGGGCATGGCCGAATTTCCAGGTGTTATTACTTCCAAACCAGCCCAAGACATTTGAGCGTCTGTACAAATCTGTCTTGTTTATTTAAGAATATTCTGGATTGCAGAAGGTGCATGGTGGTATACTAAAAGACCCCTATGTTTGAGTATTCTTATATTAAGTCTCTCTGCACATCTTSTTTGTGTTGGTAACTACCTTGGCTTTTGGTTGAGTTTCATAAATTCAAGAAATTACCATTTTGGCAGGGGAAATGGAAAAACAAACTACGATTTTATTAGTTGCAAATTTATATTCTGGTCTTACAAATTAGTATGTTCTTGAAACTTGTACAATGCTTTCTCAGAATAAGACTCCTATCTTATGATTGTGATGGAACTATCAATGATTGTGCCAAGGGAATTTGAAGTATTCATCAGAAGACTTGAATGTTTCTAACAAACTGATGAGAGCACATCAAGGGAATTTCTCTAGAAGGGACAAACTACGATTTTATTAGTTGCAAATTTATATTCTGGTCTTACAAATTAGTATGTTCTTGAAACTTGTACAATGCTTTCTCAGAATAAGACTCCTATCTTATGATTGTGATGGAACTATCAATGATTGTGCCAAGGGAATTTGAAGTATTCATCAGAAGAATTGAATGTTTCTAACAAACTGATGAGAGCACATCAAGTTTGTGTTTGCTCGATGACATTGTTAGAAGGGAATATATGCATTCTCAGTTCAAAAAGACAGTTGAGACTTGAAAGCATAGATCTAGTAGGGGAACTTTTTGTAATCTACCTTCCAATAAGAGTGAAGAATAATATGGATTTTCTTTCTAGTCCCTGATGTCAAGAAAAAGTTGGTTGTGAAGAAGCCTCCCATCAGATTTTTATATGATCTAATTACACACCATTGAAATCAGGTGGCTTGATGCCATTGTTGTAAGGAAGATCATAGATGTGCAAACCCATCTCAAACAGAGAGTTACAGGCATTAATCTAGAACGGGAATTTTATATAATCTGTGTATGTTGATAAGAGTGAATAATGTCACCCTGTTTATGAAGAAGAGATTGGGTATTGTTGTCTGCAATCCACTTTATAACTGCAAGTTTTCTTGAATTGCTAAAGTGTTGAAGCTAGGGAAAAAGAAGGCGCACTGATTCTCTAAGTTAAGGCCTCTACCCTTTTTTCTGGTTTTTAATGAAGATAGATATTATGATGGTTCTGTGGTGAACTAAAGACATACTTGGCTAATGCAAATTAAATGTTAGCAATGCTGTCTATTCTCTACTTATTTTGATGTTGGGTTACAAAACTTGTAGGCTGTAAAGAAATGAATCAAATTCTCTTCGGAGTATAATGGGATAATGCTTCGCTGGAAAGTTATGTAATAATTAAGACTGATTTGCTCATTTGTTTCATCATGATTCATATGATGTAGGTGATGATGAAGTCACATCTGAAATAGTTGAGATGTGGCACTAATGTTGTACACTGTAAATCTGAAAACAAACCGCAATGACAGCTCACTTTGATACATAAACATATTGGAAGGTAGTTGGCAAATCCTAACAGAATGAATGTGGATTAAAACGTGTATGGTTCTGCATTGGGAATCAATGAAACATTGCTGACTATGTAAATTGAAATTTGAATCCACTAGTGATTCACCAAGGTAGAATGCATTTCCATTTGGTGTCTAATTTGACGTCTTCTATCCATTTTGAAAAAAGTAGGCACTTCAAAGGGCTTTCCTAAGTGTTAGCCTGTTATACATGTCGGGATATGCCATGGAGTGGCTTCTGAAAAGCGTTGAGAGCATACATTTATAATGTTGAAATTAACTTTTTTGAAAATATCTCGTTGCTTTTTTGGGGGATCTTTTGCCCTTTTTCCCTTCATGTGGCATTTCATCTTGATCTCTTTATCTTGTATGAGAGAATCTTGAAATAAGCCAACAATTGAAAGATCATAGCACTTCCATCACCTACAAGTGAGGTAAAACCTGTTCTTGTCTATAACACAAGTTGATGGAGGGAATTGAATTTGAGAGTCTTTACAATCGGTTCTTGTGTTATTATGTGGCATTCAAAAAGTGGTCAACACAAGGTAAAAGAAAGGCATATATCTAATAGTATCTAGAATATTTGTCTAGTTAGATCCCACCTTCTGACTCTGACAACCTTTATTAGTTCTCGTGTTGTTATGTGGCCTTCAACTAATGGTCAATACAAGGTAAAAGAAAGACATATACTGCTAGAATATCTTTGTAGTTAAGACTAAATCTTGGAAGAACTAATCACATTATGAACATACTTACATCTGAATCTTGTCAGTTTTCACATGCAACTCTATGTGACTAATATCAAATCTGAAAATTGCTTCCTAGTGATCCAACAATAAACCCTAGATGTTTTCACTGAACAACTTTACACTGAAATTATGATAGAAAATTTACAATAGCGGAAACATCAAGATCCGAGATAAATCATTCACACATTTGAGACACAAATTTTATGTTCTATAAATATCAATTTTAGAACTTTTCTTAAGGAAAAACCAACTTTCTTACAACCAGAAAAATCACCAAAACATAGGACAAAACATGTCCTCACCAATTCATAAAATCAACAACCAAATTCAGCAAAATACCTAGAAAATCCTCTGCTTGCAAATCTGCTACATTTGCCACCTGTATGACCTGTGGACGTCAACGGTATGGACTATTGAAACTGCCCAAAAAAATCTTGCACGTGTGGCCTTAAAACTGCCCCAGAAAATCACATGTGCGGCCTGTCTATACCACATGTGCAGTTCATTTCTGTACTGTTCCTCTCGCACGTGCGAACCGTAAAACCTTCTCACATGTGTGACATGTTCACACGTGCCACTGCACCTTCTTCCCACATGCGGCCCTGATTCTCTCTCCTCCTCACACGTGACTCACATGTGTGGTTGAAAATCAAAAGCCTTTCTTGGCTGAAAACAGGAACAAAAAATCACCAAGAACCCTAGGCCATATTGCCACAATTGTAGAATTTTCATTGCTGAAATTTCCAAGCTCCTAGCACAAGTGCACTCTCACTTATGTTAACTCCATAATGACACAAGTGAGTTTTGTCACAATCTCTCCTCTCCTCCTTATATAGGAGTCTTATGGGTGAGTTTATGAACCCCTTCTAAACTCAACAATTAATTATAATATTTTATTCTCCTTTGTGGGTGTGAAACCCCAACACAAGCCCACAATGTCCGTCACCAAGCTCACGAGGCCCTAGCCTCATTCCAAGGGTGTTTTCACTGAAATGAAAGGTTGATTTGGTGCCAACGAAGATTCCCACATGCATGACACCATGGCCCCTATGGCCCCTAGTGGGAATACCTCTCGAAGCTACAAAATCAACACTCTCTTAGTGAGGGAGGCATTCCATCCTCCATCACCAGGAAGTATCTCTGCCTCCCACACTGGGTTTGCTACCACAACTGCACTCCAATCCTCCTGACTGGCTGCTCCCTCTGTCACCGAAGTAAATCATGCTCTATAATCTTCTTGATTGGTTGTATCCTCGACCACTAAAGTAAATCTTGTTGTCCAATCCTCCTGATTGGTTGCTCCCTCACTCATTGAGGCAAATCTTGTTGTAATAAATGGGTTCTCCATGGAGGATACATTGCTTTTAAAAGCTTCTTGCTTCAAAGCCTCTTGTTCGGCCTCCTCAACCCATGACACATGTTTGGAAGATACCTCTCTTCCACCTGTACCTGAAGGTGGACTCCCTCTAGATGAGTGATGCTCCCTCTAAGCCTGCCGACTCCCTCTGAAGTCCAACTTCCTCTGAATAGTCCTGGGGGGTTGCTCCTCCGTATTGGATCTTGAGGGTTGACTCCCTCTGAACTTTTTCTCCTTCCGAACCTATAACATTGGTGGAGCTATCTGCTCCCTCTGAACCTGCGCTACTAGTGGAGCTATCTGCCTCACCACAGGTGGAGCTACCTGCTCCTCACCCGTCTCTCTGCTACTGCTGGTCACATTTCGCATAGGCTGGCCCCTCAGCCTATATAGGTTTCCCTCTCCAACTCCAAGAACCACTGCTGATTTCAAATTAGATCGTCTTGGTACAAACAACACCTATCCATCTCGAAACAATATATGGTAGCCCTTCTTCTAAATCTTTAAGACTGAGAGAACACTCCTCTTGAGTTCTGGCACCCATAACACATTTGACACCCTCAACACTTTTGACTCCAGCCTGAACGATACTGTACCAGATCCTTGTACCACATGCTTGGTTCCCATACCAAGCTCCACACACAAGTCTGAGCCAGTCTTTGTGAAGCTGTCAAACAACTCTCGTGCACCTATCATATGGTAAGAGACTCTGTTATTCACTAACCAAGTCCCCTTGCTGGAAACTGTACCTAAAAGGGCAGAGACCAATCAGATCTCCATTTGAAACTTGTCTGCAACCTCATCAACCTTTGTTGCTGATACTTGCTACCTTCTTCCCTTTCCCTTCTGATGTGGACACTATGAAGCATAGTGACCATAATAATGACATTCAAAACATCTGATCTTACTAAGATCTTTCTTTCGTCTTGGTTCTGGAGATGCTTCTCTCTCGAGAGAAGCCTTTCTGCCAGGAGAACCTCTTCTTCCCTTCCTAGTGTGGGTTACAAGGGCATGGTTCTCATCACCACTACTCTTCACCAAACCATCCAAACCATCTCTAGACACTTATCGAGTCTCCTCCTGGATACAATCAGTCCATAGTCTATCAAAGTTTGACAATTTCTCTCGTGCATAGATCCCTTGCACAAATGGTTCTCAAGACTTGGGAAGACCTCTCAAAGCTGCATTCACCAGCTCAGCATCCTCAACCTTCTCACTGATGGCCAAAAACTGATCACAGATCTGAGAGTTATCTTCTTAAGGTAGTTGACAATTGTGTCTGCACTAGACATCTTAATAATTTGAAGTTGGTGCTTCAAATACAACTTTCTGGTTGTATTCTCATTTTGCTATAGACCCACCAAAGCATTATACATTTCCTTGGCAGATGTCTTATCAGCAATGTGAGGAATCAAGTGATCCTTTACAGATTCTAGTAACACCCACTTGGCCTTCAGTTCCTTTTTCTTATGAGCTGTCAATTCATGCGGATCAATGGATCAGTAGGAGTTGGAACCACACCCTCAACATACTCTTTGAGGTCATTTTCTTCCAATAGAAGGAAAACCCTATCCTTCCAAGCCTGGAAGTTAGTTGCCCCTTCCAACCTATCCTCAATCTTCAAAGTGTTCACCATGGTGACCTACCCAGAACAAAACAAAAAATTTGCAACCACCTGTTGTGCTTGCAACAACAAGTGCGTCTCACTAGATGACTCTCTCTTCCTTCAAACCTTCAACGTTGATACCATGTCAATTTTCACTTGCAACTCTATGCGACTAATTTCATATTTGAAAATTTCTTCCTAGTGATCCAATAGTAAACCCTAGATGTTATCACTAAACAACTTTACACTGAAATTATGACAAAAAATTTACAACAACAAAAACATCAAGATATGAGATAAATCATTCACACATTTGAGACACAAATTTTCTGTTCTACAGATATCAATTTCAGAAATTTTATGAAGGAAAAACCAATCTTTTTACAACCAGAAAAATCACCAAAATAGAGAACAAAACCTGTCCTCACCAATTCAGAAAATCAACAACCAAATGCAGTAAAATACCCAGAAAATATTCTCCTTGCAAATCTGCTACAACTGCCACATGTATGGCCTACTAACGTCAATGGTATAGACTGTTGAAGCTGTCCAAAAAAATCTCCCACGTGCGGCCTCAAAACTAGTCCAAAAAATCACGCGTGTTGTTGTCCTTCTACCCTCACACGTGCGGTATGTTTGTACCACACATGCGACCCTTTTTCATATTGTTCCTCTCGCACGTGTGAACCGTACAACCTTCTCACATGTGCGGCTTGTTCACACTTGCGGTTGTACCTTCTTTCCACATGCGGCCTTGCTTCTCTCTCCTCTTCACATGTGTGACTCACAAATGTGGCTGAAAATCAGATGCATTCCTTGGCTGAAAACAAGGACAAAAAATCACCAAGAACACTAGGCCAAATTGCCACAATTGTAGGTTGATTTGGTGCCAATGGAGATTCCCACATGCCTGACACCATGACCTCTAATGGGAATACCTCTCGAAGCTACAAAATCAACAATTTTGACTTCAAAACACTATAAGATACATAATTCAAATACCAAATGCATACACAACCATAAAAGCTCAGAAGGCTAAAGTTGCATGTCCTCTTGTCATTATGATCAAGTGGAGAAAGTGACTTTCAGTTGCATCCTAGCATCTCAAGCAACAAAGAAGATGAATAAATACTCCAAAGTAAAAATGGACAATGAAAATTAGAATAGAGGTAAAGGAGATAGTGGTGGCAGATTACTATCCTTTATTAGAAAAATTAGTGAGAACATTCAAACATAATTCAAAATTGTTCTAAATGTGCAAGCTAAATTTAAAAATGGAGGCCTTGTGTGCATCTTGAGAGAGATGTTTAGTCATGACACACTTGCAGTCGTGTTCCCAAGTTTCAATGTCCTTTTAAGAAGGTCCCCTGTTTTAGGTCATGCATAGAGTTCATGGATATTAAATATCAGTATCACAGACAATTGCATAGTCTTTTTTTATTTTAACATAAACATTGATCACATAATTCAAAATGTATAAATAAATAACAAGTTCGTAGCAAAATCGTGGGATTTGGACTTGACAAAAACTTGATTAGCTTTGAGTTTGAGAAAACTTAGCAACTTGGCAAAACTCCATTGAAGACTCGACAAAACTTAAAAAACTCAAAATACATGAAGTTTTGTGTAGAAAAAGCAATTTATGAGTTTGAATATGAGTTAGGAAAGTTTGAGACTGAATTTGACAAGTTTTCACTCAATTGCAAGCTTCAGTGGAGTCTTGGGGGAGTACTTGTCTTAGGACATACTCGTCACAACTTGTGAAGACTCATAAGTCTTCCATGGATCTCACAATGTTGGTTCATAGAGCTCAAAATCGCAAGCATACAACACACCAAAGTACAAAAACATATACAAAACAAATTATGTTTATAAATATTATGCAAAATCTCAAATGATATCATAAAATCTACAAAGTAACATACCTTATATAAAAAGGAACCTGATGCCATTGAAGGGAAAAATATAAATATAGGATTAAATATAATACAATAAATATTTTGAGTCAAAATATCCCAAGTTATCATAGTGAGTTAGTGCATTAACTTGGAGAATTTACAATCAACTTCAAACCTTGTCTTTTTTTCAATGTGCATTTTTTATCAACACAAGCAAGCGTCGACAACTACTCTATTTTAGATATTCAATGGAACTTTTTGATTAAGTGGTTGTGTGTGGGGTATCTATTCTGCAAAAGTTGCCCATGACTTGCACTTAACTCCACCTATTTTTTTCAAGCCTGGGGACTATGAGCACGAGCATGTCATGGGAAAGACTTGAACCTTGGCAGGGAAAGTAACAACACCTTACTTTCACTGACTCAACAAACTATTATTGTTGTGAAAAATTGGTTTTTGACTTAAACCCATTCTTCCTTCGATATGCCAAAATAATGAGACCATTATCATAACATGTACATTTATAACACCTTCCCAAATATAATTATATAAGGATTTCAAAACTATTACTCTCATCCAATGCATTAATATGAATGCTAGGAAAGAAAAAATGTTCCAATACACTTTGAAATAATACGAAGTGCTTTGTATATGGCTATGTTTTTCTCGAGGAAAAAAATGCCAACTTGAACTCTTACACTATTTTGACTTTGGCATTGGTAAATCTTCAATTTTATGTATAAGGAAGCAAGCATCGAAATACAAGAACATTAGTTGAATGATTTACAGATAAATCAAAACATTGATTGATAATGGCTATCCTTGGATTGGTCTTAGCATTGTTGGAAGAGAAAAAGACATCTATGGAAGTCAACATCAACACACTCTACAAGCAAACCAAGGAAAAGATTCATAATTGACAAATGTTTTCCACAATATTCCTTTGAAAGTTCCTCAAACAAGTTTTATACAATATTTCATTTTCTTAAACACAACTCAAGAGAACCTAAGTCCATTACAACTAAACTTTTTATTAACATTGGAAATCTATCAAGTTGGTGGGTCCAATAAAAATGGTTAGAAAATGTCTAACGTGAATCATTATTAATGATATGAAAACCCCTTACTCTATTAACATTGTGTCCATGAAGAAGAGTTGAATGCTAGCTTCAATTTTTGTTGTGAACCTAGCACAATCTTTCATGTGTTGAAATTGAAAGTTGCATTGCAAACTAATCTAGTTCTTGGTATATCCCTTCATGCCGTAACCATGGAATAATGTTGTGACACAAAATAAATCATCTTCTTTAGAAAGCCAACCATGTGAATTAAGGAACTAGGGTGAAGATAACAAGTATAATGAACTAGTACAGCAGACACGAAACACAAACTTCAACAGGAACTCTATCATTGATATTATTGAATCAAGAGACCCCTATACAAAAAGGAACAAATACAACATTGCAATGTTTCCTTTATATGAATTGATATTGCACTTGTGTTAAGTAATTTAGCAAATTATTGTTTAGATATTGTAGTGTACGTGGTTGCTCCAAGGATTTCCATGAAACTTGATAATTTTTTTCAAAATGCTTGATCTAATGATTTTCATCGTGAAACTTGACCACATTTTCAAAATGCTTGATGCTTGTGGGCACTCGTAGAGAAGAAGAAAATAGTGGTAGAACTACAAATCCCATTAAAAACTTGTTAATTTTTTAGTATATGGTAAGTATATCTACACTCCTAAAACACAATCCTTAAGATAGAAAATAGAGACTAAGTTTACTCATATTAAAACATCATATAAAGGAATGTTATATCTACAAACACATCAATATCAAAATCACAACAAGAAGCTAGAATTTTGGCAACCAATGACATTACTCTTTATACACTAAAAGAAATAGTTACAAAGAAATACGCTAAAAACTCTACATGTCTAACCAAAACAATGAAGCAACTTCCCCTTCTTTTATAGAATAAGAAGGGACTAGAGTACGTTGAATCCATGCAAGCAAGAGAAGCACCTCACTTCACTGTGTCAAATCCTAAACTTAATATTCATAGAAGGATGCAACCTCATCATGGATAACCTTGCTTGGAATAGAGAGTTCAATGGGAGAGAACTCAATGCATGCATGCATGTGCCTCCCTACCTAGAAAGTTGCGCCCTCCTAAATTTGGAAATCCTTTTATGAATGCACCCTCTCTAACTCTAGGAATTGCATCTTCTAAAGATGAATCAACACCACACATGCAATGCACCCTCCTCATTGAAGTTATAACATCTGAAGATAGTGCATGTATGCATGGACCTTAACCATGGGAAGCCCATAATTACTACTACACCCTCTAAGAATCCTCTAGTGCACCTTCTTTCCATCACTAGTAAAATGCATGAACGAGGATCAAGGAACTACTACCATTGAAGATGCAATTGTTCAATGAGAACAATTAATGAGCAATAGGGAAAATCTAACTCTGCCTATTTGCAAGAAAAGTGTTCTCTATCAAACCACGTTTCTCCCTCAATATCTCAAACCTCCCCTTAGCCAAGGGCTTGGTAAAAATATCTGCCACCTACAAATTCAAAGGAAGATGCTCAAGAACCACTACTCCCTTTTGAACTTTGTGTCTACGGAAATGGCATCAAATGTTGATGACCACATATTCCATTAAACTTGGAATTAAACAATAGATCTAGAATTTAGACCTTTAGTGAGTTTGAGTTTTTCCAAAATGAGACAATAAAAAAAGCTTAATTTACTATGTTGAATGTATATATTCACCATTTTTTGTTATAATATTATTGTCATGAACTACATAAAATGAAATTTACATAAAATTGAACCAAATCTTCCATTTTAACTTGGATTATTTACATTATTTATATTTTTTTTATTAAAGCTGAAGGAAGTCTTCCACTAAAACTTGGATTCCTTACATTATTTTGATTATTATTTATATTTTTTATTAAAGCAAATCTTCAACTAAAACCTAGATTCCTTACATGATATATATATATATATATATATATATATATATATGTTCATCTCTTCCCCCATGACAAAGGTTAATAATGATGATGAGTCCTTATCACATCAACACTTTCCTCCTCATGCATTTAGGTCGATGGGATGAGGATTTCATAAGCAAGCTCCATATCCTAACTACCTGCTTCATTCCTTCGGCATGTGAATGATGTGTGTGGCTTTAATAGGTTGACCTCTTAGGATTGGAAGGAAGCACCCACCAACTATACATCGGTCCTCATGACATTGTTTGCATGATGTATAGTTGGTATTCCTTTTCTTGTTACATGCCTAGATTGTGGATTTATCAAGTCAAAATGAAGGGCATTTGACTCTGGTGTGCCTAGTTTATGGTGTTAATATTGGGTCAAGGCTTGGCCTTTCCATACAGCTCAAGGAAATTTCTTTGCCTCGATTTTTTTTTCTAGTAGGATTGGATGTAAATTTTAAAACTATGAAATAAAACAATGCATACAGATTCTTAAGAAAAACATAAATTAATCAATGGCTCATACACATAGTATGTTGGTGTTTACATGATTCTCATATCTGATAGTTATTTCCTTATGATTAATAACAATATTCACTTTCATACAAAAGTTATCATAAAATAACTATACGTTGAAAATCTCAGCTATAACAATGCAACAAAAATAACAAGATCTAGAAATATTGACCATGCATAGTAGACACAAGAAGACAACACAAGAACACAAGAGTTTATCTTGGGATACTCAAACTTGGGAGAAAACCCAACAACCTTTCTCTAGAAGAATTCAGTCCAAGATATTACCAGTACATCACCATCAATAGCCAAAATACCATACAAAGAAGATCCTACCCAAGGCTAACATCACCAAGACCTAGCTCCTCAATAATATGACTAAGAATAACCAAGAAAGAGATTCTCCAAGTGTGGCACACTCTCCAAGATAAACAGTAACCCAAAAATGGCGAAATTGCCAAAACTACAGCTGTAATTTCCTTGTGCACACTATAGAAGGATTTGTCTGACTGTCAAAATGAAATGAGCCAGTCCTATATTTATACTAATCTGGGCACTAGTCTAGGGCCAAATTCTTATTTTTGGGTCTTCAATTTTATTATTATTTTTCATGTGGGTCTGACTTCTCTTCCTGGGTCTTCAACTTCTTCCTAGTGCTTCAAATTCTTCTTGGGGATTTTGTAATGGTGTAGATGAGTCTTCTTGTACTTTCTTGTGGAGAATGACTTCCCAAAGTTGCAAATCTCCAACACTCCCTCCCAACAAGGGAGGCATTCTCCATACTTGGATTTCTTTTGTCATAGTAAGGTTGTCTTCATGATCCATGTTGATGTTCCATCTCCATACATGCATTCCATCCCAGAATATGAATGTGATAGAATCTCAAGTCCATCCACTCCTTGACAGGAGAAGGACTACACCTAGGCCATTCACCACTAGCATAGCCCCGTGAGTGAATGAATCATTACCCTTGGTCATATCATCACTAATATAGCCTTGTGTAAGACCAATATGGGATAATATCTTTTTGATGATTATCTGAGCCACTCACCACTATAAAATCCCCGTGGATGATTGAATCATTCTCCTTTGGTCATATAAACACTATCACAGTCCTGTGCATGACCAATCTAGGAAGAATGTCTGCCTAAACGTAGAGAGAATCAACATACCTGAGCCATTCACCACTAGTAGATCCCAATGAGTGAATGAGTCATTCTCCCCTTGGTCATATCAACACTAGCATAACCCTGTGCATGACCAATATGGGGGAATGTCTGCCTGATGCTATCAATATACTTGGGCCATTCACTACTAGCAGAGCTTCGTGAGTGAATGAGTCATTATCCCCTTGGTTATATCAACACTAGCATATCCCCTTGCATGACCAATTTGGTGGAATGTCTGTTCGATGTTGAAACATCAATGCTCATCACTAACCAAATCAACATGGCTAATACTATGTATCATCCTCCTCAGCCAAGTCAGCATGGCCACTATGGGAGGATATCTACAATCTTCTCATCCATGGATAAGTACTGGAGCTTCGATGTGTTGAAATTTTGGTATGCTCGTTTAACCATAGACAATGTCACATCATTATCACCCAACCATAGGAATTCACATATGCCACCCCCAAGCACACTAGCCTTTACTTAGAATAATTCTGGCAAGCCTACTCCAAAACCAACAGATAAACCTTAGTTTCTAACTACAACAAGAACTCAAGACAAGTAGAGCGATCCTTCTCCAAGGGTAGTGCACAAGAGAGAGAGAGAGTCTCCATATCCACAGAACAAGTACCATACACAACTGCAGCAGTTGCAACTGCACTACTCTCTCTCTCTCTCTCTCAAATTTGCACCATACTTAGTAAGAATATCACCAAGAAAATCACCAAGAGAGAGACCAAGACCAAGAGATGACCATGCACCCTTATTCCTCCTTGTAGCTGCAGTTGCAGTTGCAACTGTAACTCTCCACAAGACTTGAACACTATTTGGGTGTACAAATGAGCTAAAACGTCCTATATTTATATTAATATGTCCAGTGAATTTTCTAGCTGGGCCGACCTGACTTTTTGGTAATTATATTTTTTGTTTATCTTTTTCCTGTGGAGACGACTTGTATTTCTGGAAGATAATATTCTAATATTATTTATTCTTCTAGGTCGGCTTGTCTTCTAGTGTTTCCACACATATGTTTAATGGTTCACTTGCTTCCGAAATTTTCTATTTTAAGTCACAGGTTACACGTGGAGGTTAATACCTCCCGCAACTACCAAAAAATCAACACTCCCTCTTAGATAGGGAGGTATTAACTAATATGTTCTTCATGTAGTGGTCTCAAACACATCCATCCATCTCACATGGTCATGTAGACCAATCTACATGTATCATCACCATAGCCACATAGGTTTTCATATGATCAAACAAATCATGTAACAAGTATCACCATCATAGCCGCACACCAACAATATTGGTTGGCCCTCCAGCTAGCAACCTCCGATGCTACTAATCGACACTCTAACTGGGAATCATTTCAGACACTACAGGTTAGAATCTAGTTCATACAGAACTAGTAACTCATCAGCTCAAACATAATCTGAATCAAACATTTAACACTCCCTCTTAATGAGGAAGGTATTCCTCTTGGCATGATCATCATCACTGCTTCTGCACTTCTACAAACCTCGGTCATTTTCATGTTGTCAATCACGGATCTATATGTCATAGGAAGTTCTGCACTTTCACTGGAGTAGCGTACCATCCTTCATTGGAGTAGCATACCAACATGCGATGGGGTAATATACCAGCCTGCGTTGGATTATCATACCAACATGCGCTGGGGTATCATACCAGCTTGCGTTGGAGTACCAACCTATGCTAGGATAGCATACCAGCCTGCGTTGGAGTACCAACCTGCACTAGGGTAGCATACCAGCCTGCGTTGGAGTACCAACCTACGTTGGGGTAGCATACCAGCCCGCGTTGGAGTACCAACATGCGTTGGGGTAGCATACCAGTCTTCCCTGGAGTAGCATACCAGTCTTCCCTGGAGTACCAACCTACGTTGGAGTACCAACCTGCACTGAGGTAGCGTACCACCCTGCGTTGGAGTACCAACCTGTGTTGGGGTAGCATGCCAGCCTACATTGGAGTACCAACCTGCACCGGGGTAGCATACCAGCCTGCGTTGGAGTACCAACTTGCGCTAGGGTAGCATACCAGCCTGCGTTGGAGTACCAACCTATGCCGAGGTAGTATAACATCTTGCATTGGAGTACCAACCTGCGTTGGAGTATCTCTCACTACTGGGGATATCATCACTTCCCTCTAATGGGGAACACATCACTTCTCACTACTGGAAAATAAAAACATTTGTACCACTCCAAGCTTGTCCCTGACAGAGGCTTGGTCAACATATCTACTACCTGTTTATTGGTAGAAATATACTGGAGAAAGTGTCTCGTCATAGTCTTCTCCCTCTTGCTGGGAGAATCCTCTGGACAAAAATCAAGATTTGTACATCTCTAGGCTATTTATCTGCAATATGATTGATCTTGTAGATCAACTTGGAAGTCACCACTTACTTCCCTTCTGGTCTCGAAACCAAGGAAAATATATGTATCCCAGTCCTTCTGACTGGCTTCCTCCCCAGTCACTGTAGCAAATTATACTGAAGCAAGGGAATCTTCCCATAATATCTCATATCTCCTCGAAGCCTATGAAGCTTCAATCTAGCCTTCTCAACCCATTGCATATGTCTGTCAGTTTCGGGAGATGTCTCTCTCTTCCATCTGAAATTGAAAGTCTCTGGGTCTCCCTATGAGTATGTATAATATTTGGAGCCATATTCTCCTCATTATATGGCTCATCAATGTTGCATCCTACAAAGTTTCATGGGACCATGCTGGTCTCTTCTTAGTTACTGCAATGATTTTGGGTAGGCCCTTCTAGATCTACTAACTATTCCTGATGATCTGAAGAGTGATCAACTACACTAGAGGGATTTTTTTGGTAATCTTTGGAGCATTATGCTCCTTACAATCAATCTCCATATGAGATACTGTGTATCTCACAAAAGTACCCTTCTTCATATTCTTCTTCTTTGGTACATGGATGTATACGGTTGTGTATACAACTTCTTATCTGGATAGTTTTCTCCATGTATCAAACTAGAGACCATCTAATATGTTGTCTCCTGCAACCGTCACTATAGATTCCCTCAAAGTTATAACCTGTGACCTGCCTAGAACAAGGAAAACAAAGGGGAAAACAATAGAAAAAAATAATACTCTTATAATAATAAAAACAAGAACGAGAACAATAATCACAGTAGCTCCTTCTCAGACCTATTGCTTGTGACCTGCTGGAACAAGAACCAAAATAAAAATACAATAACAAGAAATAGGAACAACACTCTTCTAGTGTTGTGATCAATCATTCCTCCATGGTAACCTGCCCGAAACAAGAAAACAAGAACAAAAAGTATAATAACATTTTCATAAGAACATATCTATACCAACAAGAATAAAAAAAAAAGACAATCTCATGGTAATCATCATATTATTACCAAGGTGACCTACCTGGAAGAAGAATAAGAAGTATCTCCTAGAGGATATGTTAGTTCATCTTGCAAGCATTTATATCAATAATACTCACATGCTGCCAAGTATTCATTGTATTTAGCAGTAATAGAACCTTTCAAGGATTCTTGTCACAACTAGTAATGCAACAATTATCAAACTTGATATGTGAAAATTGGAAACTCATTAATTTAATCAAACCTGGAACCTAGAGTCTTATCTTCAAGAACAAGTGTTGTTGATTTTATTCCAAGTTTCCTTCACTCAATGTGACAATTATTCTCTTCAACCTGTCCCCTGTACTTAAGACAATATGCTTTCTAGACAAAAATCGAGTTAGAGAATATAGTGCAAATAAACTCTAAAGTCTCAACCTTAATCAATCTAATACTTTGAATAAATTTAGTTTCTAACTTTAACTTTGAACAGAGGTTAGTATGATACTCATAACTTCAATAGATAAAAATACAACTAGATGTTCATAAGGTCACAATAATTCCATAGCAACTAGAGGCATATTAAAACAATCAAACATGGAGTGTGTTGTTCCTCTGAATGTGCTAAATCTGAGATCCCTCTGGATCTACGATTGTTGATTGGACTAGAGATCCCTTATCCTGCAATCACACTCAAAATAGTGATACAGTTTAAACATATATAAGTACATACCTATGACAACAATGACATAAAACGATAGACAGTGGCACCATCCGACAACAACGACAAGCAATGACGAACCCTAAAACTTCAAAGTGATCCAACTTTCAATATAAAGGTAACTGGAGATGCGCTAGGGTAAGATGCACTAGAACAACCAAATATTAGTCCCGACGTTTCACACAAACTTTACTACCACTGGTACTACAACTAGTGTTGGCACTGCAACTAGTACTACAACTGACACTACAACTGGCACTGCAACTGGTGCTGCAACTGGCACTACAACTGGTGGTGCAATTGGCACTGCAACTAGCACGAAGGAACTGACACTACAAACCTAGGGTTTTTATGAGGAAACCCTAATATCTCAACTTTAGAAATTTGTAGATCTGATATGAGGAAGAKATGTGCCCTACTTAGGCGACTTTCTTAGTGAATTCAATAAGTGCTCAACGAGATTAGAAATGGGGGAAACCGAGGATCTTCCTTCCAATAGTTAGACTGTTACGAAGGAAACCAGCTCTAAAACTGTGTTGAAATTTTGGTATGYTCATTTAACCATAGACAATGTCACATCATTGTCACCCAACCATAGGCATTCACATATCCTCGAGAACACTRAAATTTACTTAGAATAATTCCGACAAGCCTACTCTAGAACCAACAGATAAACCCTAGTTTCTAATTGTAGCAACAACTCAGGCCAAGTAGACTGCTCCTTCTCCAAGGGTAGTGCACAAGAGAGAGAGTCTCCATATCCACAGAACAAGTACCATACACAACTGCAACAACTGCAACTGCACTACTCTCTCTCTCAAACTTGCACCATACTTAGCAAGAATATCACCAAGAGAGAGACCAAGACCAATATATGACCATGTTCCCTTATTCCTCCTTGTAGCTCCAGTTTCATATGCAACTGCAGCTCTCCAAAAGACTTGCACACTAATTGGGTGTACAAATGTGCTAAAATGTCATCTATTTATATTAATCTGTCTAGTGACTTTTCTTGCTGGGCCGACCTAATTTTCTGGTAATTATATTTTATGTTTATCTTTTTCCTGTGGAGCCAAATTGTATTTCTGGAAGATAATATTATAATATTATTGATTCTGCTAGGTCGACTTGTCTTCTAGTGTTTCCACACATATGTTTAATGGTTCACTTGCTTCCAGAATATTCTATTCTAAGTCATAGGTTACACGTGGAGGTTAATACCTCCTGCAACTACCAAAACATCAACACACTGCTCCCTTCTGTACCATGTCTTAGATGAAGTCCTGCAATAATCTTTTGAAGTTGCACCATTTCATGACTTGTGACACTGGATATGACATACTCTGTCTCTTTTGTACTGAGTGCTACAAAATCCTACTTCCAACTTATCCCGAAAATCATAATTGATTCCAAGATGAAGCATCACCCCGAGGTGATCAATATTTCTATTGCACTCCCCGCTCAATCGAAATCTATATATCTCTTTAGCCTCACTTCATCACCTAATAAAAATCATATCCAACTATACCATGCTTCGCTTCCACCCACTGGAACTACCTTAGCTTCAACCAAATAATGGCTCAAGGTGCTCACTACAAAACAAATATTTGGCCTGGAATTAACTAGGTACATCAAGGATCCAATCAAATTCCTGTACATCGCGGGATCCACCAAATCTGAATCTGAAGCATAATCACTCAACTTCTTCATATTTGTCATCATAGGTGTAGTCATGGAATTGCAGTCCATCATATTGAATCTCATTAGTATCCCTTAAATGAGGAATATCTCATATGATCTCATCATATCTCTAATCCATAGTACATCTGACCAAGATCCTACATCTAGAAATTTGAGGCCAACTCCCTCTGTCACTGGATTAAGTCCTGTTGTCCAATCTACCTCATTGGATGCTCCCTCTATGACTAAGACAAAATACATACCCAATGCTCCTAACTGGATGCCTCCTCAGTCACTGTAGAAATATATTCTAAAAAAAGTGTATCCTCCGAGGACATCTCACATCTCCTCTAAGCCTCCTCAAATCATGACACCTGTCTTTCAGTCCTAGAAGATGTCTCTCTTCCCACTTGAACCTGAGGGGAAAATCCATATGAATGATCAAATCTCCCTCTGATCCAAGTGACTCTCTCTGATATCRAGATCACTATGAGTCTGTACATTCTTGGTTAAAACCAAGCTCATCAACTATCCATYGACCCTAGAGTACCATGATCCCTCTAAAACATGAATTCCTCTAAGTATGTACAATCTCTGGAGCCATATGCTTCCTCTGCATCTTCTAAAGTCTGATCTCCAATGAATTGTCTTGGGAGGCTTCTCCTCTCTACTGGATTCTGARGGATAACTCCCTCTGAACTCTAGCTTCTTCTGAACTGGTACTATGTGTGGCCATCTGCCTCACCACTAGKGGAGCCCCCTGCTCCTCCTCATCAATATCCATGTGGAACACTCTGTATCCCACAAAAGTATCCTTCTTTTTAGAAGGTTCTAACTTTGTCTTCTTCGACTTCAATATATGAATGTATATTGTCATGTATACAACTCCATGTATGGATATCCTTCTCCATGTATCAAACTAGAGACCATCTAATCTTTTGCCTCTTACAACTGTCACTATAGCTCCCTCTAATAGCTACCACCTATGACCTACCCAAAACAAGCGTAATAACAAAAAATAGAAGACAAGAACAATATTCTTATGATAAGGAAATAGGAACAAGAATAAAAAATGGGAAACATGAACAACACTTTTCCAGTGTTGTTACCAATCATTCCTTTGTGGTAACTTGCCCAAAACAAAACAAGAACAAAAGACAAGAGGAACACTTTTCTAGTGTTGTGACCTCCATAGTAACCTGCCCGAGACAAAGACAATAACCAAGAACATCTCCTAGAAGAGATCAATTTCATCTTGTAAATAAGTGCATCGTTAGTACTAAACAATGAGCATTTACAAAATGATCATTGTACTAACAATATTCAAAACATTTGATAGAAAAAGTACTTAGCAATAAAATATCTCTAAAGACTGGTGTCCTAGTTTACAACATTTAATTAAGATGCATCAATATAAAATATCAAACCTGATATGAAAATGTGGAGTCTTAATTTGCTAGGGAAGGTGCGTTATTCCTCTGAATGCACTAGATCCAGTGATCCCTTTGGGTCATTGCTTGGAAAAGGTCCCTTGTACATCCCTTGCAAACACCCTCATACTCTGCTAAATTATATAACTTGGAAACATATATAAGTGCATACCTATGAAATTTGTAGCAACATCCAAATTGTCTTCTAATCTCAAGGACAACTGCAACTGTAATTGTGTAGTGACAATATTTCAACTAGCTCTGAAACCATGTTTGTGTTTACATGATTATGATATCTAATAGTTATTGCCTTATGATTAATAACAAGATTCACTTTCATACAACAATTATCATAAAATAACTGTACACTGGAAATCTCAACTACAAAAATGCAACGAAAATAACAAGATCTAGAAATATTAACCATGCACAATAGACACAAGAACACAAGAGTTTATCCTGGGAAAACCAAACTTGGGAGAAAACACATCAACCTTTCTCTAGAAGAATTCAGTCCAATATATTACCAGTACATCACCATCAATAGCAAAAATACCATACAAAGAAGGTGCTCCCCAAGGCTAGCATCACCAAGACCTATCTCCTCAATAATATGACCAAGAATAACCAAGCAAGATCTTCTCCAAGTGTGGCACACTCTCCAAGATAACTAGTAACCCAAAAATAGTGAAACTGCCAAAACAACAGTTGCAACTGCCTTGTGCACACTGCAGGAGCTGCTTGTCTATCAAATGAAATGAGATAGTCTTGTGTTTATATTGATATGGGCGCTAGTCTGAGGCTGACTTCTTATTTCTGGGTCTTTAACTTTATTATTATTTTTCATGTGGGGCTGACGTCTCTTCCTAGGTCTTCAACTTCTTCCTAGGGCTTCTGTAATGGTGTATATGGGTCTTTTTGTACTTTCTTGTGGAGAATGACTGCCCAAAGTTGCAAATCTCTAGCAAAGTACACATAGATTTACGCTGGAAACCCTTAATCGAGAGAAAACCAACCTTCCTTGGTGCCACACATCTCAACTCTTCATTATCTTAATTTTACCATTCAATACAATATATACAATATTTTAGGTATTCTGCAGCTACTAAAACCCTAATCTTGTAATCTGGGATTAATTTATAAAACCACTAAAATTAGCAAGAAAATGCTAAAATAGAAAAAACCATTGAAATATTTTTTTGGGGTGCTTCCCCAGAGCCGAATGATTCATGTAGCCAGGGGTGGAAATCCTACCCCTCCCTTAGGACCCCCCCTTGGGAAGTTCCCGATGCACATGTACACCAATACTAAGTAGGCATCGCCAGACACAATCATCAAATCTGACGCACCCCCCACACATATGCAAAGAATATAACACCTATTCAACATTCTCCCACTTATTGTTTTCTTTTCAGACAAGGGGTCACATGATTACATAGTAAAAAATCCAGAGAAGTAATTCCCATTGTTACTCTACACCAGGAGAACTTCTCAGTTGTCATAGACTTTGTCAATGAATCTGTAACATTCTTCAAAGTGTCAAACTTCTCTAGCAACACCTTCTTGTCTTCAACCATGTCTCTCACAACATGATACTAGACATCAGTACGATTTGTCTTTGAATGATAAGTTGTTTTCTTAGCCAAGAAGATTGCACTTTGACTATCACAATCTAATATTACTTCTTATTGTACCAACTGCCAATACTTGAACACAATGTCTCTAATCATATTGCTTCCTTGCATGCATGAGTCGCTGCCATGTATTCAACTTATGTAGTTGAGAGTGCCACTACAGTCTGTATTTTTCTAATCCAGCTGATTTCTCCTCCAAATAGTTTAAACATATACCCACTTGTAGATCTTCTGCAATCCATATCTCCATCCCAATATGCATCAACAAATCCATGTATTTCCAACAATCTGTCAAATCTTAGTCTTCCTTGGTAGCACAATCCATAACTAGAAGTGCCACACAAATACCTGAACACCCTCTTTATTGTTGTCCAATGCTCCTTTCTTGGTTTTGACATATACTTTCTCAAAAATCCCATTCCATGTGCAATGTATGGTCTAGTATAGACCATTGCATACATCAAGCTTCCAACCACACTAGCATATGGAACATGGGACATGTCCTCTTCCTCTTTCCGTGTCTTGGGATATTGATCTACAGATAACTTTACACGTACAATAATAGGAACCTTGACTTGTTTACTTTCCTACATATTAAACCTCTGTAATATCGTCTCAACATATTTTCTTTGATTCAACTAGAGTTTCTTTTTTTCACGATCTCTTTTAATATCCATTCCTAGAATGAAGTTAGTAGCACCGAGATCCTTATCCTTCATGTCAAATTTAGAGGATAGACAAAATTTCACCTCCTTGATAACATCCATGTTATTTCCAACTAGCAACATGTCATAAACATATAACACTACATAAATGAAGTGATTACCAACCTTCTTGGAATATACATAGTGATCAACCTTGCTTCTCACAAATCCCATTCCAAGGATGTATGTGTCAAACTTTTGGTACCCCGTCCTAGGTGACCGCTTCAAACCATATAGTGACTTCTTTAGCTTACAAACCAACTCTTTCTTTCCCTTCATTGCAAAGCCTTCTGGTTGCTTCATGTAGATTTGTTCTCTAGATCCCCATGTAGGAGTGTTTTTATATCAATCTGTTCTATTTCAAAATCAAAAGAAGCAACAAAATATGAAATCAATCTAATAGAAGTTAACTTGGAAACAAGAGAAAAATTTGACCAAAATTCAATTCCCTCTACCTAGGAATGACCTTTTTCTACTAACTGAGCTTTGTATTTCTCCACTTTTCCTTCTACATTCAACTTTTTCTTAAACACCCATTTTCTTCTAATGGCCTCTCTTCTATTTGGAAACTCAACTAGATCCCATGCCTCATTTTTATCCAAGAATCCATCTCTTCAACCATGACCTTCTTCCAAAGTTTACTATCCTCTGAATTCCATGCTTCTCTGACAGTTATGGGATAATCATCAATAATAGATAAAGTAAAATTAGCATGGAAATTAGGTGGGTTACCTTTCTAGTTTCCTTCTTTCCCTCATTCATCTCCTCAATAATAGAGTATAAGGTTCTTCTTATTTTGATTTATCTTCTTTAGTTGATTCAGATTTTGCATCATCCAACTCAAACTCCATTTTCTTAGGTTCTTCTTGCAATGGTAGGAATTCCTATTTGGGAACATATTTAAGCTCTCTAAAAAACATCCTGACAGTAAACAATCTTCTTAGTTTCTGGGTTCCAAATATTATAACGTTTCATACCATCTTTATAACTAATAAAGATACACATTTTATCTTTATTATCCATCTTAATCCTATTTTCCTTTGGAACATGTACACTAGAATCAAAACCAAAAACTTTGATATGTTTAATAGAGGGTTTCTTACCAGTCCATGCCTCATGTGGAGTTTTTTCCACCAACGCTGATGAGGGTGATATATTTACCAGGTAACATGGAATACCCACTGCCTCTTCCCATAATTCCTTTCTTAACCCAACACCACTGAGCATGCTCCTTTCTTTTTCCATCAACATCCTATTCATCCTTTATGCAACCCCATTCGTTTTTGGTGTGTATGAAGTAGTATTCTTTCTTGCTATATCGTACTTCTTACAGAACTCTTCAAATTCATTCCCACATAATTATCCACCATTATCTATCCTCAACACCTTTGTTTTCTTCTCTGTCTGATTTTCTACCAAAGCCTTAAACTCTTTAAATTTATCAAATACCTCATATTTCTTCCTAAGAAAATAAATCCATGTGTTCCTTGAGAAATCATCTATGAATGAAACATAATACACAGATTTACCTCGTGATGGAACAAGAACAAGTCCGAAGACATCATTGTGTATCAACTCTAAGATCCCCTTTGCTCTTGTAGCACCAGATGAGAATCTTACTTGATTATGTTTACCATATATGCAATGTTCACAGAAATCAAAATCCAGGGTGCAACTAGACATAACTTCAACCATACATTTACCGTTTAGTTTTCGAAGGCCCTTTTCTCCAATATGCCCCAATATTTGATGCCATAGCATGGTCTTCCTTCCACTGCCAATATGGATCATATATTCTTTATTTCTCTTCTCATGGACAATATAATTGTTACACCCATCAATATAAGTTCTTTCCAATAACTTGTATAGATTTCCACACCGAACTCCCCTCATCAACACCATTGCTCCTCGTACCATCTTACAGGTGCCCTTTCCCAATAAAGTATCCACACCTGCATCATCCAACTTACTTATAAATATTAGGCTCCTGGCTAGATATGGAATGTGAAGAACTCCAATGAGATTTATGATCCTTCCATATTTCATCAACAACTTAACCCTTCCACGTCCCATGATTTTGGTTGTCGAGTCATTTGCTAGGAAGACATCACCACCATCATACTTTACATATTCATTGAACCAATACATGTGAGGAGTCATATGAAATGATGCACCCTTCCTCGGGTAGTGCTCAATGCACACATACACCACTACCAGGGAGGGATCATCAAATGAAGTCGTCAAATCTGACGCATCCCCCCACACACATGCAAAGAACATAACACCTACCCAACTTTGGGTTGTATCCACTCAATGGGACATATATCTATATGGGGAGTTACGATGGAACATGGATACTACTAGAGTGGTTGTTGCATGTTATGAAAACTCGAGGATGTGAAAATATTTATGAAGAGTTAAAGCAAGGACACCACTGAAGCGAATTGTAACATTATGAATTGGACTCATACATGGAATATATGGAAGGACAACTTTATGAGGCAAATTCAAAGGAAGTATGGTGCTTGAGACAAGTGCATCGTGGAAACAATGAAGCATATCTTGGTGGTTCATGAATGACAATCATAGGTTGATGCCTTCATCATAATCCATAGAGGAACACCTTTGGAGCTTAATGCATATGTATAATATTTGCAATTGATAATTGGAAGAATAAACACCATCTATCCCTTATAAGGACCCCTTCATCTATATCCTTCCCTTGGCCTTGGGGAGAAATAGGGTCATTTTGGGTCCTAAAGACCCAGAACTAGAACAAGTCACAACAAAGGTCCATGTTGTTGTTGAATTTTCAAATGAGGAGTGTAACATCCATGTTTTCAAACCCCAAACTAGTGATATGTATTGTAAATGTGATGTATGGCTGAGGGCCAAGCAATGTAATATGTAAATGATGTATATTTGAATATAATAAATAAAATGTATCTCTAGCTACAAATAGACACAGATGGATATTTTGGGGATTAGTTTCTACAAGAGAGGGAAGGGGTCCAAGGGGGAGAATTTACCCATGTCTATTAAACCCAACCCTTTTCTTTCTAAATTGTCCTTACTATGAGCCTTCTATTTTCTAGTTGAGTATATGAGAGCCCAATCATTAAAATCATGTAAGAGGGTGGGTGTAAAATCTACATCCCATAGTTATTAGAGAGCATGGGGCTGAAGTACAATCAACATTGGGTAGAATGAGCAGTCAATCATGTTGGGAAAATAGAGGAAATTCGTATGGGTAGAGGGGGCATAATTAGTCATTCACATTTTTGCATGCAGAGAAATTTTTACAGGGACATTTTTTGACAGAAAGAGTGTTCTAAGTGCCAAAGCTTGAAGGAATCCATATTGAGCATTTATGGTATCTATTTGAGGCTGCAATTTCATGAGAAGAGAGGTTATGGGCCTATAAGCAATATTATGTTCGAAAATCATTAAGAGAAGAAAGCATTTTGTTGTTGTGTGAATTCTTGTTGCAACTGTAGAATTCTTGAGGTCCCAATAGAGAGATTTCTTGTCCAACCTGTGTTGGAAGCCATGGAGGGGAGTGGAAATGCCTAAGGGATTGTGAGCAGTGAAGAGAGATCACATCCCTAGGTTGTGCAGGTTGTGGGGAAGAGAGCTGGTGGGCTGGAATTAGCTGTGGGGATTGACTATTGAGAGGGGGACTTTAGCCAACATTAGGGACCACCATCTCTTCTGGATTAATAGCCCCAACTTGGGGGTGAATTGTTGTTGAGAATTGGAACAACAAGTATATGAATGGGAGGAACATTCGTCCTTTATAGTGGGTTGCATATTTCATACGATAAGTGTTCTTATTTGTTGTGTGCATTTATGTTAATTGTTGATATAGACGTTGTGCATTTTACTCTGAGATATTTTGGGGCTATTGTTGCATGTTGTGAGTAGAATAATGCATGCAAATATCTAGTTATGTTGTTGAATGTGTTTAGTTGACATGTACACATTTAATTACTTGCATTTACTTTTTTAATTATCATGGACCATTGTATAAGCTTGAATGCCATATTATGTGTGTTATTTTTGTAGTTAGATTGGTATCAACGATTTTTATTTAGTCATTTCTAGAAGTGTGTGACCTAGCTTGGGGTTGGGTGTGTTACAAAGTGGTATAAAATTCATAGTTTCAACATTGAGTCTGCATGGGCCAGACGCAACACACAAAAGATGAATTTGTAGAATTAAATCTCAGAGGATGTCTGCAGATTTATTGTCAAAATTACTCCAAAGAAATTGGGAAAAATTCATGAGGAACTAAGAGAATTGAGATCAGGGTTAAAAAACCTAAATTTAACCTTTGAATGAGTGTTTTTTGGCCTTTTATTAGTCAAATTTTGGATTTGCAGGATATCCATGGAGAAATTGGACGAAATTGGGTAGAAGCCCTAATTTCCACAGTGAAAATCATTGATAATTCGACATGGGAGTGTCAAATTTTAGGTACAAAGGCTAAATTGACTTGCACATGGCCAAAATTGGCCATGAGAAGCGAATTACAAAATTTCAGGGTGACCCAAGAAAAAATTCAAAAATAGGCATTTTTGAAAAAAAATTGGGAAATTTTAAAATTTTGGAAAATTGGGAATTTTTCCATACCATGACATTTGCATGACGTGGAGTCCACATAATAGGTGACATGGAGGTGACGTGGATTGCCATGGTGGCAGACCAGTGGCATGGTGGTGGGCCTTGGTGGCGGGGTGGTAGACCATTGTGGCAAGGTTACCGATGGAGCGATGACCCGATACCAAAAGTGGTATCAGAGCTGGGTGGTACGTGGTATCACATACATGGAAGAGTGGTTTTAAGAAATTTCTTGGCAATTCAAAACTAGTAAAAATGATCCACGTATCAGGGCAGTTTTTACTAGGAATAAGTTATGAACCATCTGAGCAATGAGTTATTACTAGTAAAAATGATCCACTTAGGAGCAGTCTATGGAAATATTATGAACCATAAAAGAAACACGTGGAGCTAGAATTGGAATCCGAGTACACAAAAATGTGCAGAAAGAAAAAGAAGACACATGTAGCATACATGGTTAAAAGGGGGAAAACAATCAAAACTTCTGAAGACCATAACTTTCTGCAAAAAGCTCATAATGGGGAAAATGAATAGTTGATGGAAAGGTATTGAGGAGAAAATTCCATATATTAACCCAAAAAATTGATCTGAGTAGTAAATTTTACATTCAATTAAGAAGAATATGACTGGTGGCATTAAAGAGAAGAAAGTTTATGAATTATTTTCCAGAATTGCGTGTATATTTTGTCTAACAAAAAATTGTTTGCATGCACATTTCTTGTATAATTTAGAGGTACATAAGGGAAATTGGTTCATGTATGAGAACTATAGTCATGGAGGATGCCCAAGGGTCCTATAGTCATGAAGAGGAATTCAAAGGGCTACATGTCAGCATGGGAAATGTTGAGACAAAGTCTAATGGAAGAAGATACATGCAAGAACCTGTAACTATGAGAATCCTGCAAAGAGAAGTGTAGAGATATAGGGAAGATAATGAAAATATCATGAAAGCTTAGGGGGATATTCTACATAGTTTGAATATGTTATAGAAGAAAGTTAACAAATATTCTAGCATAAAACAAGAAGCTAGTGCAAGGAAAGTAGAAGTATCTATATCTCATGATAGGAGGGATGATCATGGAGGATTTAGCCAATCCAGGAGTGTCAAAAGACATCATCAACACCAACATTCCCTAGGGAAATAGACCAAAAGAGCCCATGCACGTTCAGTGTCAGAAAACAACCTAAGTATGTCTCCTGTCACACATCAGAGGAGGATACATGGGTCAAATAGCTTGCAACGGGAATTGAGGAATATCAAGCCATCATCATTTTATGGAGAGAATAGGAAGGGAGAAGATGAAGAAGCATGGTTTCTAGGAATGAGGAAATATTTCCAGTTTCATGATTACTTATCAAATGTAGAAGCCAAAATTGCAACCTACCATCTCCAAGGAAAGGCATCCATGTGATGGGATCGACTTAAGCAGGTTAAGCACCCTTATGAGAAGAAAATTTCTTGGAAGTAGTTCAAGAAATATTTCCAGCATCAGTACTTGTCAGAGAAATATTATGACAAGAAGATGCAAGAGTTCCTTGAAATCAAACTTGGGAACATGACCATGGATGAATATGAGAGAAAATTATTGTAACTTTTTAGGTATGTGAGCTTCATCGGGGATGAGAAGGTCAAAATTTATAGCTTCCTAAGTGGACTACCATCCTTCTACTAGGATTAATTTTAGTTTGATGAGCCCATGAATTTAGAAGAAGCCATAAGAAAGGGTAAGTATTTGTATGAGTAGAACAGGAGGAGGCCAACTTTCAAAAAGGTATGGGATGATAAGAAGAAAGGAAAAATGGATCCAGTGAGAAAGGGTTCAAGCTACCTTTCATTAGGAATAGTTCTCAAGCACATCAACAAGGGAAGTCATTCAACCTTTCATTAGGAATAGTTCTCAAGCACATCAACAAGGGAAGTCATTCAAGGTGATTAGAAAATGACAAATTCCTTGGGAAAGAGGCCAATGCAACAACCCATAAAATGTTGGGGATGTGAAGGAGATCACATGTATAAAGATTGCCCTCACTGGGGAGATAATACGATGATTCTGCATAGCATCAAGTAGGAGGATACAATAGAGGACATGAGTGGAAGCATGCCAAGGATCTATGCAACCTTGGACAATAGACAAGAAGACTATCAATCCCACATGATTGAAGTGGAAGGTAATATTGATCATCAACCCATAGCTATTTTGATTGATTTTGGACTTAGTCATATCCATGTAGATCCAAATCTAGTTGAAAGATTTAAATTGAAGAAATGTAAGCATGACAAGTCTTGGTTAGTTCAACTAGCTGCTAGAACCAAGAGAAGAATCAATGAGATTGTTAAATATTTTCCAATAAACATGAATGGATTCAACACTAAGGAATATCTGAGCATCATACCGCTTGGGTCTTATGACTGCTTGATTGGTATGGATTGGCTAGAAAAACATTGTTTTGTCTTAGATTGTTATAACAAGGCTTTCACATGTATTTACGAGGAAGGGAATTCAAGGATAGTGCAAGGTATTCCAAGGCCTATATTTATCCGAGAGATTTCATCTTTGGAACTGAAAAAAAGTGTTAGAAAAGGGTGCCAAATATATGCAACCCATATGGAAGAGCCAATAAAGGATAAGGAGCTAAGTCTTGAAGATTACCCAATCTTGAAGGAGTATGAATATGTATTTGGGGATTTGCTAGGATTTCCACCAAAGAGGGATATTTATTTCTCTATTGATTTAATTCCTAGAGCTTCCCCAATACCCAAAACTCCCTACAGGATGAGCACACCAAAGCTAAAAGAATTGCAAATGTAGCTAGAAGAATTGTTGAAGAAGGGGTACATACGCCCAATTATTTCTCCTTGGGGATCCCCAATATTTTTTATCAAGAAACAAGATGGAATGTTGAGGTTATGTATTGACTTAATATAACTGAATAAGGTTACAATCAAGAAAAAATATCCTTTTCCAAGGATTGATGATCTTTTTGATCAACTGAAGGGAGCACATATATTTTCCAAGATTCACTTGAGATCATATTATCATCAAGCGAGAATCAAAGAAGAAGATACTAGTGAGACAACCTTTCGAACAAGGTATGGACACTATGAATTTGTAGTGGTGTCTTTTGGGTTGACAAATGATCCCACTACATTTATGTGTTTCATGAATGAGGTGTTCAAAGATTTAATGGACAAGTTTGTCATTGTATTCTTGGATGATATTATTATCTATTCCAAGACAGAGGAAGAGAATGAACAACATTTGAGGATGGTGCTACAAGTGTTGAGAGAGCACCAATTGTATGCCAAGTTGAGTAAATGAATTTTTTTATTATCAAAAGTAGATCCATTATTTGGGTCACATTGTTTCATAAGATGGAATAACAGTAGATCTAGAGAAAAATGAAGAAATCAAAAGTTGGTCAACACCAAAAAACATTTAGAGGTTAGATCATTTATGGGTCTAGCTAGTTACTACATGAGATTCGTTGTGGGATTATCCAAGATTTCACACCCAATAAAATATTTAAAAAAAAAGGAGTAAAATTTGAATGGAATGGCAAGCATGAAGACAATTTCTAGCACTTAAAGGATTTACTAAATAGTGTACCTATTTTAAAAGTTGCAGATCCAGATGAGGATTTTGTTGTGTGCACAGATGCATGCAAGGAAGGGCTCAGTGGAGTCCTTACACATAATGGACATGTAATTTGTTATGAATCCAAAAAATTGAAGGAGCATGAAATAAATTATGCTACACATGACTTAGAGTTGGCAACCATAATACATGCTTTAGCGATGTGGATGCATTACCTTATGGGAAGAAAATTTGAATTAAGAATAGACCATAGTGGTCTGAAATATTTGTTTGAACAACCAATACTAAATGCTAGACAAACTAGATGGCTGAAATTTCTTAGTGAATATGACTTTGACATCAAGCACATAAAGGGAAAAGAGAACAAAGTGGTTGATGCACTCAACAAAAGGGTGCATGAAATGCATGCTACAATCATTAGTATGTACATGATAGATTTAAAAGACAGAATTATAGAGGATTTAACAACAGATCAACATTACGTGCAAGTTAAAGAAATCCTATAGCATAATAATATACAACATAAATAAAAGGATTACAAACTAAAAGAGGATAAAATCCTCCTATTTCGGAGAATAGTTTATGTTCCCAATTCCCATGAATTGAGAAACTCGGTCTTAAAGGAGATGCACAATGTGCCATATGTTGGACATCCAGGGTACCAAAAAATTATTACAGTTGTAAGACACCAATATTTTTGGCATGGTATGAAAAGAGATGTCACTAATTATTTAGCAAGATGCATGGAATGTCAGAAGGTAAAGATTGAGCAGAGACATCCAGTGGGATTGTTGCAACCATTTCCCATTCCTGAATGGAAATGGGAATTTGTTACTATTGATTTCATTACCAAATTGACCAAGACAACAATACAACATGATTCCATCATGGTAGTGGTGGATAAGCTGAAAAAGGATGCACATTTTATTCCAGTGAAAGTAACTCATAAGACAACCAATATTGCAGAAATTTATATGAAATAAATTTCTAGGTTACATGGTGTGCCTAAGGAAATTGTTTCCGTCAGAGATCCCAAGTTCACATAATTTTTTTGGAAGAGATTATTTAAAGGATTTGGGACAAATCTGAATTTCAGTACAACATAGCACCCAAAGTCAGATGGTAAGACAAAAAGGATAAATCAGATAATTGAAGATATGTTGGGAATGTATGTAATGGACAATCCTTCTAGGTGGGAGGACTATATCCATTTAGTTGAGTTTTGTTACAATAATGGGTATAAGGAATCATTGAATATGAGTATGTTTGAAGCATTGTATGGTAGAACATGCAACACACTAGTAAGCTGGGATAACCCAATGGACAGAGCCATGATTGGGCCATAAATGTTAAAGGAAATGGGAGAACATATGGTAAAAAAGGCAGAATTTGAAAATTGCACAAGACAGGTAGAAGAGATATGTCGATAAAAGAACACATAGAGAATTCAAAGTGAGAGAGCATGTGTTTTTAAAAGTTAAATCCAAGAGGAGCTCGTTGAAATTGTGAATTTGTGCAAAGTTGGTAGTAAGATGATGTGGGCATTTTGAGATCTTAGAGAAGATAGGGCCAGTTGCATACATGATAGCATTACCTACATGCATGAAAATTCATAACTTGTTCAATGTGTATTTATTAAGAAAATATATACATGATCTTAATCATGTGATTGATTGGACTGTCATATAGGTGGAACATGAAGGGGAATTTCGGGTGGAACCATTGCACATCTTGGACCAAAAATTCAAAGTGCTTAGGAAAACATCCATCACCTTGGTAAAGGTTTAATGGACCTGCTACGGTCCTGAAGATGCTACATGGGAGAACGATGAAGCCATGTGGGAAGCAGACCCACATATTTTTGTAAATTTTGAAGAAAACTGAATGTACATTTGTACATAAGCGAATGAAGACTCCATTTTGGCAGCTGGAGTTCCTAGAGCCATAAATTTGATATTTCTTGTCCAATGGATGTGTAGGTTGAGGGGAAACACGAGTTGTTGGTTGAAATTGTTGCGTGAGTCATTAAGTTGAAAAATTATTAAGTCTTTTGATGTAATATTTTATATATGTCAATGTGTAAATTGTATGGTAATGTGCACTGAGGACATTGTAGTTTTTAGGGGGAGGGGAATGTAACATCCTTGTTTTCAAACCCAAAACTAGCGATGTGTATTGTAAATGTGATGTATGCCCGAGGGACAAGCGATGCAATATGCAAATTATGTATATTGAATATAATAAATAAAATGTATCGCTGGTTGCAGATGGACACAAACATATTTGGGGGCTTAGTTTCCACAAGAAAGGGAAGGGCTCCAAGGGGGAGAGTTTACCCATGTCTATTAAACCCAACCCTTTTCTTTCTAAATTATTCTTACTATGAACCTTCTATTTTCTGGTTGAGTGTATGAGAGCTCAATCATTAAACTCATGTAAGAGGGTGGGTGTAAAATACACATCCCATAGTTACTCGAGACCATGGGGATGAAGTAAAATCAACATTGGGAAGAGTGAGTAGTGAACCGTCTTGGGAAAAGAAAGGAAATCCATATGGGTAGAGGAGGCATAATTAGTCATTCACATTTTTGCATGCAAAGAAGTTTTTACAGGGAAATTTTTGGACAACAAGAGAGTTCTGAGGGCTGAATCTTGAAGGTAGCCATAGTGGGCATGTATGGAATCTATTTGTTGCTGTAATTTCATGGGAAGGGAGGTTGCAAGCCTGTGAGTAAAATCTTGTTAGAAAATCATCAAGAGAAGCAAACATTTTGCTATTGTGTGAATTCTTGTTGCAGCTGTAGAATTCCTAAGGTCCCAATAGAGAGATTTCTTGTCAAACCTGTGATGGAATCCATGGAGGGGAGTGGGAAGGCCCGAGGGACTCTGAGTAGTGAAGGGGGGTCCCACCCCTTGGTTTTGCAAGTTGTGGGGAAGAGAGCTGGTGGACTAGAATTAACTGTGGGGATTGACTCTTGAGAGGGGAACTTTAGCCAGCCTTAGGGACCACCATCTATTGTGTATTCATATCCATATCTTGGGGGTGACTCTCTATTGAGAATCAAAATAGAAATTCTACGGTTGGAAGGAAGATCCATCCTATGCAACAAGTTGTATATTTCATAAGATAAGCGTTCTTACTTGTTGTGTGCATTTATGTTAACTGCTGATATAGATGATATGCATTTTACTCTAAGATATTTTGGGGTTATTGATGCATACTGTGAGTAGAATAATGCATGCAAATATCTAGTTATGTTTTTGAAAGTGTTTAGTTGTCGTGTTCACGTTTAATTACTTGCATTTACATTTTTTATTAGCACGAGCCACTGTATAATATTGAATGTCATGTTGTGTGAGTTATTTCCACATTTAGATTGGTATCATAAATTTTTATTTAGTCGTTTATAGTAGTGTCATGACCCATCTCAGGGATGGGTGCATTACAAGGAGCATATGGAAGTTGATGGAGCAGATCTAGAGGATAATCTGTAAGATACAACCCTACATGAGCGAGATTTTTAGTAAATGTTTTAGTTCTTTTTATTATTATAGTATGGATACCTTCAAAATATTTTGAAGGGACTTTTGATACAATTTTTGTAACGTCCCCCGACCTCTACGAGGGACATTACGGTGTGGAAAACTCACAAAAACCAATTTTTTGTTAATGAAATTAATTTATTTACAATTAACTAATTTCCTGTAGCTTTTAGCTACGAATTAAAACAAATTTAGCTACTATCTACAACCATAAAATAAAAGCATCTACAACATGCTAATAATCAACATGAAATGCAACTAAATACCTCATTACAACAACATATAAATCATTCTCAAATACACAGAGTTCATGCACAATAATAACACATGTAATAACTCAACAACAAGATAAAACACTTATCTTTAAACAAGAGTTGTGCAACCAATTGCTTGGGACAGACCTTTCACCCAACCATAGACTGACTATTTCAAATATCAACATCCAATCACCCCTGATATGAGGCTAGTAATCCACAAAAGAGGGTGGTCTCTCAGAGTCCACTCACAACTCATAAAACTCACAACCCACTGATATCTTCCTACAACTATCTCAATTTTCCACTAGCTCTCTTCCTCTTGACCTCCCCAACCCAAGGAATGTACCCCTTCACTGATCTTAGTCCCTCAAGAGTCCCATTAATTTATGAGGGTCTCTCTGGCACAGGTAAACATGAATCTATCAGTTGGGAACTCAAGGGAAATTACTGCTAGGAAAACTACCAACAAACCAACAACAAACACTTGTTGTTACAATGCAACTCACCTAGGAGTTCACTCTTTAGGCCTACCAACCTGGTTCTTTAATTTCCAGCTCCAAATACGCTCCAATACACTCCAACTTGCTCTATAATTCTCCCTCCATGGCTGTACCAACTCCAAGATCTCTTCCTTTCTCTCTACTTGATCCTCATGCACAAAAACTCAATGTGTAAAATTGTTGTCCCAACCCATACACATTTCCTTTCCTTTGGATTTCTTGCTTGACTCACACTCTTCCTTAAGCTGATTGTACTCAACCCCCATGTGAAAAATAACTATGAGATGTCACTACTCACACCCACCCTCTTACATGTATTCAATGATTGGCTTTGAGAACACTCAATCAGAAATGGGAAGGTTCATATACAAATAGCAAATTTAGGAAAAATGGGTTGAATTAATATACATGGGTAATTCCCCCTTGGACCCCTCTTGACCATTGTACTAGACACTCCTCTCTCTTGTGGATTAATTCAGCCCCCATCTCTTGTCCATGTCCCCTTAGCATATGACATCACATTTTATTATTAAAACATAGAAATACAATTTGCATATTACATCACTTGGTCGTACACACATATTATATCTACATAAGCATTGATTAAATTGGGGATAATCGTGGGGATGTTATAATTTTGATACCATTTTTGAAATGGTTGTGATGTTTTGGGTTTGTAAATGACTTGAATGTTAAGTACAATAAAAATATCGATTATGAGGTTTCTATTGATTTGTTTTTTTTGAGAAATTTTGACAGTGAATCCATCCATAGGAATGAATATGATCTAAATTGTATGTCTAATATAGAGGATGTTATGTATGTTATTTTCATATCGAATATAGTTTTAATAAACCAAGTCTAGAAGATGTTGCTTTTAAGTACATTATTGGACATGTTTATCCAAGTTTATGGAGTGATAAGTGTGCTACATTAGAAACCAATGAATTATAATAGCTTGATATTTTTCGGATACAAGAGGGACAAGAGAAAACCCACTCGTGTTATTTTTAGTGTCCATTATTTATTCATGAAGTGTTTGAACATAATATAGTGAAAATAATGCTAATTAGATACTCCAATAATTTTATTAGATCAACTCTACAAGATGTTACTTTTAAGTGCATTATTCGACTTAATTACCCAAGTTTGATGGAGTGAAAAGTTATGCTTCTCTAGAGAAATCATTTAAATTTGTAATTTCCAAGTAAAATATTGAATGGTGTCATGTCATTAGGATAATGTGCAATCAAAAGAAGACATTGAAATTGTATTGAATTTTTCATAGGGAAAATGATCAAAATATTGGGGTTCAACACATTATGTTTGTTTGCTTTCAAAATAATTAAATTTTTTATCAAGAATTGTCTACCACATTAAAATTTAAACTTTCCAAGTAAAATATTGAGTAATGTCATGTAATTAGCATACAATATCCTGACATGAATACGTTGCAGTTGTTTTAAAATTTTCACATAGGGGAAATTAACAAAATATTGGGTTTCAACAACATATTATATTTGTTTTCTTTCAAAATAAATAAAAACTATTATTAAAAATGGTATGACAAATTAGAGGGACAGAATTTACATGTTTACACTGAATAATTTAAAACTCCTCAGAATACAATATGAAGGAAAAAAATTGTATATTTTAATCGAGGTGAAAGAAAGATCCATGCTGGATATGCTTTACGCATCGTCACACAGAGTTTCTAATATTTTTCATCTGAAGAGGATAAAAAACGATTCTTACCTCCTTGTAAATATGCTTGAAGTGACAAAAATACTATATATGCATTTATAAAAAAGAGTCCCTTATCTACTTCCATTATCCAAAAAATAAAAGTAGATACATATATCTTATACACATTAAGGAAAAGATATATCTAAAAGTCTATCTATGGCAATTTGAGTCTTCTCTAGGAGTTCAAATCTCTTAAGGATTCAAGCATATTCTTCATCAAAAGTCTAGCTGTTTGAAAGGTTCTCAAATGAAGATGGAAAAAACCGTTCCTATAGAAAATTACCATCCTTGAATTATGTTCACTACCTTGTAAGTCTAGTATAATGTTGCAATCATTCTTTAGACAAATACTTTGCTTCCCTATTAAATTCTCTTTAAACATGTTGAAACACGATAGAGTTAAAAATTGATAATGATGTTTTTACTTCATCAAATATTGGGCTTAAAACTAGAGTTGTCATTCTATTTTTGTCACTCATCCACTTAAAACTAGAGTTGTCATTCTATTTTTGTCACTCATCCATTTGATCATGTCATTGAGTCTCCAAACACCTATATTTTTTATATTCCATTACAAAAATGATATTAACATGACATCACATGTTCTCACCATATAATAACCATCATTAAACGATACACCTTATAACTAAGTAATAATAAGTTTTTACAAAAGTTTTAACAACAAATACACTGAAAAGTAATGCATCTTACAACACTTTGTGTGATTTTTTTAATCACAAAAATATCAAGAATTTGATTTTCTAGTCCATAAGTTTTTATAAAATTTGTGAGAAAAAACAATTCTACAAAACATTTAGAAACATGAAAAAATGTCTAGAAACCTGGTTTAAGAAGGACTACTTCAAGCATATCCTTATATGGCTCTGCTTCGTCTTCATCCATGAACTCTTCATCCCGAAGGATGGAAAATAGAGGACCTCTACAATGCCATGTTGTGGTTTTTGGATATGAGGATTCCACATGACCTTTTTACTATTAGAGGTTGATGAGTGACCAAATAGAGATGGACTCTGAGAGAATATTGAATCCACAATATTAGAAGGGTAAAGGACTTGAGAATGAATGCCCATATGAGTGACAATTCTTCTATCATATACTATAAATATGTTACATGGAAACTAAGTTCTTCATGCTTACTTTTATGGTTTTTCATGAATGCATCTAATTTCATTTTCCATTCAAGAATCGCTAGGATGTGCATGGTAGATTCCATTGCACACTTGGTCCTCTCTCTATTATCCTTTTGTATTTGATTGGATAACTTGTCATTCCACTTATTCCATCTACTTGTCTAATGTTGCAATGAGATTTTGTAGTATCTTGAATGCACATTATCAAACCCCTCCACAAATCCTTGAGAACCACCATCCAAATTAATATAACCAAGACTAGATACAAAACTACACCTAAAACTAGATCTAGAACCATAGATAGTACCACAAACTAAAGCAAGACCACAACTACCATAATCACGTTTAGACCACCACCCAAATTTCCACTGGGGAATACAAAAACCTCTAGGTATACATTATACTAGTTCATTCCTACCTTGAATGCTCTCCATCCCCATATTATAATCCCACACTTTGTATCAAAATCTAGAAACTTTAACCCACAATTGGACAACGCATATCATGCTCCAAATTTTGACCAGAGGTTAAGTTCCTTTCCAAACACTTGAGCTCACATGGGAAACATTAATTTGCATAGAGGTATGTAAATATTCCAAACACATGGTGTCAATTAAACCCACATTCTCCTCATATAGCATCCCTCATAACCTTCATTAACTCCCATGTCAAAATGATGAGGGAAACATTAAGGTATGAGCTCTAGTGGTATAACTTAGACTCTCGATCCCATAGATTGTGCACATTGAGGCATGTGTTAATTCAAGAATCATTTCCATTAAACCTGTAGAAATCATGGTGATTTCATTCCATTTATGTTATCATATATTTCCTATAAAACACTATTCGATAATAGAAATATTCCTACTACTTTGATCATTCCAAATATAGATAGGTAACCTATTGCAATATTGCATGCAATTATGTGTGCAAATTCATTAGATTATCCCTATATATTATATCTCAATGCATCACCCTTCTTAATATTTGGTAGATTAGGGATTTTCATAGAATCATCGTGATTTATAGCCTACTTTTCTTGTTCTAACTGAGACAAAATTTCCTTTTGAATTCTTGCATATCACATATTTACTTGGAGAAATAAAAATATTTCTAGTTGAGGAAATAGTTCCTGGGATTAAATTTTCCAAATTGAACGGAATATATTAAATATTTATAAAAAATAACTCAAGATTGATGAAGTCCTTGTAATAGAGTTTTTCCATGTATATTGAAATATGTGTTGATGTGCTTAGGGAGATCATGAAACATTGGATTCTCAAAAGACCCTGATGAAACTCTAATGATCACAATAGACAATATTGGGCTTCAACATCTCTTCATTGAATTCTATTATCAAATTGTGAAGCCAAATGGCCTTGGAAAAATACTTGAAGCTTCTATGTACTCTACCTCTACTGAATTGAGTGCAACTACCACCTGCTTCTTCCTAAACAAGGAAATCATACTTGTTCCCAAAGTGAAAGAAAAACTAGAAGTGATCTTCCTAACATTTGCATCTCCTACCCAATCAGAATCAACAAAACCATGAAGAAAAAACTCACCATATCCATCATAACTCACACTATAATGAAGTATTCCCTTCAAATATCTGACCACATGCTTGGTATAAATTAATGAATCTACTAAGATTCAACATGAAATGGCTCAAAGTATTCACTCCAAAATATATACCAAAATTTGTATTCACAAGATACATTAAGGGATATCCACTTGGGTTATCTCAAGTAGTTGAGTGCTATGAATTACAAGAAGAAAGCCATGACCTCATACTAGCCACTTCTATGGATATTGTGGGCCTCAATCGATGTCCCTGTGGGTTTAGGTTACCAAAACTGCAACCGACCAATTTATCCTAGGTACCATCCTTAGATTGAGGGGAAGTTCCTAGTGGGTTTCTCTAGGATGTGGATTTCATCAGAAAAAAAAATACATCAAGGAATCAATCAATTTCCTATGCAAAAAAGGATCTACTAAATCAAAATCTAATATCAACAGATAAATTTAGTGGTGTTGGATTACTGAGAGGGGGGGTGAATCAATAATAGCGTAATTATAATCCTTTTTCTTCAAATGTTATATCAATGTAGAATTATTATCCAATAATGAGAAATAAGAAATAAACAATCACACACATACACAGTACACTAGTGTTTTACGTGGAAACCCAAATTGGGAGAAAACCACGAAATTATTTTTCTTATATGTCTTGAAGAATTACATTCATTGGAAGCACCAACTTCCTTTGTTTTCCAGCTACAACTGGAAGGAGGCTCCAACCCCCTTGTTTCTTAGGCTACAACCTGAGGGAAGCTGAAACTCCCCAATTCTATGGCTACAACCAGAAGGAGGCTACAACCCCCTATGTTCTCCGACTACAACTCGAAGGTGGCTACAACCACCTGTCCTTACCCCATCTTGCCACCCTGAAGTAGAAGTAGAATTATGGAACCACTGTCACACTATCACTGTGAGATATACCCCTGTAAAACTGTACCAATAAATTTGAACCATGCATCAACCATGCATCAACCTGTACCTCAACTTGTAATCAACCTGTACCATAAACAAGTGCATCAACCATGCACTAACCTGTACCATAAACAAGTGCATCAACCATGCACGAACCTGTACCAAACAACCTGTAATCAACCTGTACCATAAAAAAGTGCATCCAACCATGTACCAAGTATGTACCAATCATGTGTCAACTACTCATCAACTATGAATCATCAATATGTACCAACATCATCAACTATACACCTCAT
>SNQJ01S0009550.1:185761-199927 GCA_010110895.2 Picea sitchensis
TATCCTTCATCTTCAATGAGACCTTTCAAAAATGTAGTCTTTACATCCATTTAGTATAAAGGCCAACCAAAAATTGATGCAGTAGAAATGATGAATTTGATAGAAGTAAGGAAACTGGAGGAAAATTCTCCTCATAGTCAACTCTTTCTCTCTCAGAGAATCCCCTCACCACAAATATGACCATGAACTTATCTATGCTCCCATAAGCCACATATTCTATTTTGAAAAACCACCTGTAATGTATAACATATTTCCCCACTAGTCTTAGTACACTCTTCCATACACCATTTTTCATGATCGAGTTATACTCAGTCATGGCATCTTGCCACACCTACTTTTAATTCCCCCCCTACAAAATTAAAAGCTCAAAATTAATGATGGAATACATTGATGCAATATAAGTAGGAAACTTCTTAGGTGGGTGAATTACCTAAAAATATGATTTTGGAGTTCCTATTTGATCTTGTGTCTCTTGCAATGTTTGGGTAATCCATCTCAACTTCATGGTTGAACTAGATAGTAAACATGCCTCCATTCCTTCACTAGAACCTGGATAATTTGAACATGGTTTCTATTCTTCTTTCTAATCAAACTTGGGGACAACGAGATTATATCCCTCCTCCACCTCTATAGGAGTCTCCCAGTACTTAGAGGACCATCCATCCTCGTCAAATTTAACATCTTTTCTTACCATTGTCTTCTATTGTATTGAAATATATATCTAGCAATCCTTGGATGTATCACTATAACCAAAAATATACCCTTGATGCTTGAGGGTTCAAACTTAGTCCTATTCTCGTGAGGCACACAAATATAAACATGAAAACCAATTACATGAAAGTGTGATACTCAAGGATTATCACCTATAAAGGATTGTCATGGTGTCTTATCCTTCAATATCATATGAGGACGTATATTCATAATGTAGACAACTATATAGCATTCATTTTCCCGAACATGAGAAAATCCATGTTGTGGATCATTTCTTTGGCTATCTCTATGATGGATAGGTTCTTCCTTTCTACAACCCCATCATGCTGCAACATGTAAGGAGTTGTTAGTGCAATTTTCATCCCTATTTCCTTGCAAAAGGCATCGAATTACTTGGATATGTACTCTCCTCCATTGTCAAACCTTGAAGCTTTGATATTCTTACTTGTCCTATTCTCAACCAAGGACTTGAACTCTTATAATTTAGAGAATGTTTCATCCTTTGTATTAATAAAGTAAATCCAAGTTTTTCTAGAGGAAGCATCAATAAAAAAATACATAGTACAAGCTATCAATTAAAGGCACTAAAGACATTGATCCACACACATTTGAATGAATCATATCAATAATTTCTCTTGATCTATTCTCATTTCTTTGGAAATCAATCTTCACATGTATTCCAACTATGCATCCCTTGCACATGATAATATTCTTAATATTGAAGTCTAGAAATGCCTACACCATATCCTTTAAGAGAGAAAGTAACCCATAGTGAAGTTTATCGAGCCTATTATACCACAACTCCTCATTGTCATGCACCAAAGAACCATGCTTCACTAGATCTACTAACAACTTGTAAATTCCACTTTCTTAAATTCCTATCAACAAAACTTGACTAGGTTCATCATTGTGGTTTCTAATGATGATTAGTTGATCATCAAAATAAACCACATACTATAGAAGTACCATATGATTCTTCTAATGCTCTATAATGGGGAGATTAGAATTCAAGACATCTTAGAGATAGGTGTTTCTTTTGTTAGAATTTGGTTCATCAACTTTTAATGTGTTTTTAGGGATCTAGACAACATTTTTTGGGCCTTGTGACAGATGGGGTTGGTTTTGGGTTGCCTCATCTAAGATTATATATATATATTCTCATTGATATCTTTCCAACAAGATATTTTTCACCTAAAACAAAGTTGTAATGGCAAACTTATGGCCCCAATAAGGTAACAGTCGAAATATTCCCTACATGTCCAAGTGGTGACCATGTTAGCTCACCAGAATTCAGATATGGGGAGTTAGTAATATGTGGCATTCCACTAGATACTTACAAAAGAATCATATATATTCCAATAATTTTTGGAAACCCTAAACATACTCCTAATTATATCTATCAAAAACCTAACAAAAGGAGGGAAAGGGGTTCACTTTTCACTAGCCATCAGTTGTTTCAAAGTATGAATAAGAGTGTGGGGGATATATTAATATAGTAGAGAGATAGAATCATATTGTAGATGATTTTAGAATACTATAGTGTATCATATCTTCACAATTAACTTGAAAAACTTTATAATCTGTATTACAATCTCCATAATATGAGAAGACAAAAGGCACATTCCTCCATTTAATGTTGGTTTTCCCATATGGGTTTCTAGGGTAAATCAGGGATGATTATAGGGGCTAAATTTCGCTCATGGGCTAATTTTCCATGGTTTTTCCCAAAAAAATATTCTCTATTCTAAAAATGATTCGCCCAAATTATATAGGATACAATTATTTTACCTTCAAATTCGCCAATAATTTATTCAACCTATATTAAATCCTTAGAAATTTGAATATTTTTACAAAAAAATCGCCAAAATTTTTATAGTTGGCATACGAAGGATTAGTAATATTCGCCAAGGTTTCTACATTTTAAAATAAATTTCCATCCTTAAAATCATCCATGGGGTAAATATTTGTGTTTCCATTGTGTGGATTTTATATTTTAGTATATTTCATATGTTTTAGTACTTAAATAATCATAATGGTGTATTTTTTTGTTAAACATCAAGGATATAAAAATATAGTCGCACAATCGAGTATAGGCATAGTTGTTTTAAGTTTAGATCTATTTTGAAAATAAAATCATTAGAATATCAAAGGTGATTTTCATATCATATTGGTATCAAACTAGGTTTATTTTGGCCTTTTTGGTTTGTGTACAGTATAGGATTACTCGATGTCAGTCACTTCTATTGATCAAACTCTGCTACATTAAATTCATCAATCCGGTCTTCGTAGACTTGTGAGATGACAACATGGTATATGAAGGACTATGAAACTAACTCTGAGATAAGAAAGATGAATGAAAGGATACATAATTCAACTGAGGTCAATGGACTTATATCTCAACAATTAACAACATTCCTTTGGTTGAGAAACAATAGAATCAACTAGTTTTGAGATTAATAAAGAAACTCAGTCTTCATTGCCTAACTCTATTGGGAAACCATGCTTGTATAAATGAAAGAACATAAAGGAATGGACATGAAATGAAATGAGAATCTACTAAAGTAACATCACACAACAAAACGAAGATATTGGGAAGTGTATACTAGAGAGAGGGGGCACTGCATCTCTTGGCATATACTACCAAGAAGGACTACAATAGAGAACTCTTGATGTCCAACAACACGCTCTTTATTTCAGCATCAAAATTATTACAATGATATTTATCTTCAATTATCTAACTATCTAACTCTCTAAATCCTTCATTGTCAAATATGAACTATCCAATATGAATGATATCGTCTCATATTTATACATACAACTTCTCCTTTACAAAAGGAAAAGGAGTTATAAAAAGATGAGATCAGATCCCGAATAAGTGGATCTGCAACTAACAAATCCTAGATCCTAAACATGTGGATATTTCACCATGAAATATTGGATTTTATCTAAGATAGTTTGAATAAGATAATAACAACATATCCCATGATATCCATGTGCCCAAATTTGTGGATATGGGTCACCACTTGGTAAAACCACTTAGCTACATAATTGTAGGCTAGTTAGACCAGTTTTGGAAATATCAACCATATGCCCCTTGTTTTTCACTTTTTGCAGATTTTCCATTTGAGTCACCTAAATGACACTATTATTCACAAAACCCATATTTTAGATTTTCTATATTACTCTTCATATGTTCAACAATGATGTGGAAAGTTTGATTATCAGAACTACCAATCAACTGCAGAATTGTGAATACAACCGTTGAATTTCATAAGTAAGTTAGGAAACCACAATATCTACTCTAAGTAATCATAAAAGTGTGGGAAATCATCCACTTTAGTGTAAGTATGACACATGAAGCTCATATAAGGTAGAAATGGACAAATACGGGAATACATTATTGGTTGTGGACCCTGATTATCTTCCTGATTCAGAGGTCTTTGTTTTCAGCCGTGTTTATACCCAAGGAAGAATTTACACCCTGGAATATTGTACACCCCTCCATGAGGGGGAGTGTAGGGGGGGCTTCCCCCCCCTACGAAAATGAACATACCTCTTTGGAGAAGCAAAATTACCTCATTATTTTCATAGTAAATCTAGATCGTTCATTATAAGGTCTCAGATATGATGGTAGAAGTTATGTTAGGGTTTTTTTCCCTAGAAGGAAACCCTCTTTTATGAGGGAAATGCATTGCGACTATGTATCAATGTGAATATTGTATTCTAAGAGAGGAGACTGTGAGAGAAATAAGAGGAATTTACAACGGGTGTGTTGTAGGTTGTATCCCTTCATTTGCTGGATAATAATAAAGGAAGGACCTGGAAATTTCTATGGTGGATGTAGCCCACACCGTGTGAACCACGTATATCTGTGTCTCTATTGTATTGTGTATCTTCTATTTTTTATTTCTGCATTTGTTTTATTTTATTGCTCCATGATCCTGTTTTTTCTAACATACATGTGATGAAGGGAATGATAATGAAAGGGTAAATTAAATAAAAGATGACTAAATGGCATTGTAAAATGTGTTATTTCTGAGCTCCAACACTCAACTCAAGAAATCTAAATCTATGTGAGAGTTGTACCCCATGGATCCCAACATTGACACAAGAAAGGTTAAGGAGCAACCACAATCCTTCTAAATGGAAGAAGAGTACCAAGAAGGACCCATAGATGAAGTAAAAATAATATTTGTGATGTTGGAAGCTCAATTTAGTTGATATATCCAATATTTTGGCCATCCTCAAGGCCTCCCTTGAGAATAAAATTGGCCCCTTTTTAGAGAAACTTGAATCTTATAGGAAGCCATAATATCATGAAGAGTCAAAGAAAGAGAAGGAAGAACCTAATGTCGAAAAAGGGGACTTTATCAACCATTCTTATCAACAATATTTTAAAATGAAATAAAATGATGAGATTAAGACATATGAAGGTAGGGTAACTGCACTTAAATTGAATCAATCATTTTAGTAAAAAAAAGTCTTTTTCAATATTCATAATGCATGAGAGGAACACAAAATAACTTTTTCTAGGCTAAATCTAGAAGGCCATATGTAGACTAGATGGGATATCCATGTTGAGGTCCTTAGGTTGGGAGGAGACCCAATAGTAACTAAGTTGGATGTCGTCAATGTCGTCCTTAAAAACTAATTCCAACCTATTAGTTTCAAATAGGATTAGAGGATTTGGTGACACTATTACTAGCAAAGTCAAGGATGAATGTACATGAGTACACTACATAGTTTCAAAAGCAAGTCATTCAATTAGGAATAAATCCTAGGGACCTAGATGTGGTCATCAAGTACATGGGAAATATCCATAGTCACATAAGGATTCAATTTATATTATTCAAGCACAAGACCATTGATAAGGCCTATGTACAATCCCAATACATCAAACCCCACAAGAAAAAGGGACAACCAAATGGTTTGAAGCATTCAGATTAGTATGGAGCCTCCAGTAAGGGTGATAAGAAGAAGGGAATAGGGAAACATAAGAATATGGATACCACTACACATTTATGTAAGGACTATAATAACCTATATTACCATTGCAACATTGATGGTTACATGAAACAAAAATGTTGGAAACTACATCCAAAACTAAATCCTATGACCTACAAGTAGGAGAAATCCAACAAGATTTTTTTTTAATAGAAGTAGGAAAGGAGATATTAAGTCACTGGTATGTGGAGGAAAATATTTTATTCACAAAATGCATAATTAAGTGCACCTAATTATAATTCATCACAAAGATGAGAAGGAGATGACAAATCTATTCCATATCAATATTTAGATAAAAAATAACATGGTGGATTATTTGTTTGATTCTAGTCCCGGGCGAAGCTCATTATAGAGGACATGATAAGTAACCTTGGTTAATAAATGCACTATCATCCTCATCCAAACCCTTTAGTATGGTAAATAAGGGTGTAGAGTTAAAATTTACCAACTAGTGTAAGCTTAGATGTCCTAGCAATGAAAATTTTATTTATGAAATAGAAGTTGATGTAGTGCTCTTGATGTCTATGGTGTAGTGTTTGGTATCCTCTATATGTATATGAGGTATTCTACCTTCATGAGAAGGACCAACCATTACCACTTAATCAAGGATGGTACATATTTTATTAGCAATGTACATAAGGGGAAGTCCAATATCTCTTTGGTGAGTGCACACTAGGCTAAGAGAATGTTCATCTCAACTAAAAAATATGTACTCATTTTCTTGAGATAGAAAAATAAAGACATCAATTCTACAAATGTGAAGGCCTCATTTGAAGGACATACAAATAATATAAGTTCCAATTGGAAGAAACTTTTCCAACATACAAAGAAGTTACTATGTACAAGAGGAGGAAACTGGAGCACAATATGTAGTTACTACCAGAGTCTCAGTTAACATAACACATGGTTGTATAGACATTCTATATTAGATTTATATGAAGTGAATAAGTTTTTGAAATAATTGTTGGAACAAATATTAATAAGAGAAAGTACCTACCATGAAGTTTCCTAGTCATTTTGTGTTGGCAATATGGCAATACAGGTTGGCATTGATGGCATTGGCATTGGCAATATTAACTCTACTGCATAATCATGACTAAGGCTGCATATAGTTTAGACATGTTGATATTATGGTTACTGTGATGACATATCTATGTTGACAGATCCATTGATGAGGTAGTATGATGACAAAGAAGATGTTTGGCATTGACAGATAAACAATGTGCATTATGCAATGTAATGAGAAGATCATGGCTTAGGGTCTTCAAAATTACTTTCTAGATACTGTGCAAAGAGGTTGTTCCAGCAACACCAGACAACATTCTGATAGCAAATTAAAGGGATCAACGTGGAGAGTTCTCTATGCTTGGCATACCTGGAAGTAGGTTACCCCTAAGTAGTATGCTAGATCTGTCTCTCTATATTGAGTACTTGAAAACTCTACCAAGCAATCTCCTAAGATGGAGGTGTCATCACTGCATGCTCTTTTTGCTCTTATACCATTTGGTGCAGGCAGGAAGCAGGCCAATACATTATAGTGCAAAAGTAGTAACCTGTGGCCTTGCAATCTTGAAGTGCATAACACAACCTAAAGGAAGAGTGAATCTTAGAAGTAAACTATAGAATGTGTCACTGCTCGAGAAGAAAGAAGAGAAGATGGAACTTGAAAATCTCTTAGATTGAGTGCCAATCCCAGTTAAGGAGATTTTGAAAGAGCCCAGTGCAAAGATCAATGTTTTTCTTCAGACCTTAAGCTACCATGGATGGACCTGCAATGCCCGAACCTGTGAGTTACATTTGTGGAGACTGTGAAGATGAGAATTCACTAAAGCCTGGTGATGTAATTCAATGCAGAGAATGTGGTTATCGCATCTTGTACAAGAAACGTACTAGAAGAATTGTTCAATATGAAGCTCGCTGAGATCATTTTGCAATTGTCACACTGATTATTGAGGGCATGCTTTGGAACATTTCTAGATTTGGGGATGAATGAGAATGTAGATTTTGATTTGACAATATGGAAACTGAAATGTTTTGCTTCAGACATACATTTCACAACTTAATCTTGAAGTACTTTCTCTCACATTTGACATTGTGTTCATTACTCAGAGTGCAGGCTGCCTCATGAGAGCACATTTTGAGATTGTCTTAAAGCTTGGAACGAGGAAGCCCGGAGGACCTATAAAGATTAAGGAAGCCAATCTGTGGCTACAATAGCAAGGATTATGACATGAATCATACCAACAATAACAAAGATGATTTGTAGATACGAATCATGTCCAGTAGATGCAATCTGTCGGTACACCAATAGTGGTTAATACATTTGGGCCAAAGATGGTAGTGAAGATACCAGTGCAATATCCAATGACAGGAAAGAGCTCTTGAATGTAACAGAGGAATAAGAATGAAAGTGTTGACTTTGGAGACTCAACAACCGTACGATCAAGTGATCAATGGTGTTGATTAACTCATCCATTTGGGAATTATCCCACATTGGTAAAGGGGAAAATTTTAAGTGGATTTATATTGACAACCCTCTCTATGCTTATTCRACACATAGTGCAGAGGTATGAAAGGGGATCTAGGTGCTTGGAATTCACTAGAAKATCACTAGCCTGGAACCCGGGACGACCTGTCAGGCCCCCTACCTTTTGGAAGAAGCGATAACAAACGTTGATCTACCGAGGAGATGATCTCGTTCATTGGATAAATATTTTTTTACACTCTTGGCGCAACGGTCATATGAGTGATCGTGGAATTAAGAGCATTCAATTTTTCGGTTGGTGGTAAGACTGCGAATTTTATCGAAGTCTGTGGCATAACGCCAAGTCTGGAGGGTCACCAAATTTGCTACCTTGTGAATAAACTTTCGAATGTTGAGACCATTATTCCTATTGGAGTTTTTGGCATACTGCCAATTGTGGATGCTCGCCAAAAATTAGTAAATACCTACAGTAACACAAAGACAGTAACCTGCATGAAAGAAATAAACATAGTTAGATTGAATATTGGTTAAATCATTCATACATTAAAAAAAAAGGGATGGAATTAATTAAAAAAGGAATGATAACTGTGTTAGTAATAATAAATATCAATTAGATTTATAATCTATTAAAATGAAGAAGTATGATGTTTATGAAGATTTGCGTTGAAAATATTAAAGACTTATAAGTATGCTAAGATGTGTAGAATATAGTGTGTATGCCAAAGAGTTATTGAAGATCAAGAACAAAAGGAGACAAAGCAACAACTATAAAACCCAGTGTTTGATATAGAAGACCATTACTGAATTTCATATCCTATTTCCGTATTGATGAAAAAAGGGTGGCAGGGAGGTGCAAGGGCAGGTTGGATCCTACAGGGGAGTAGGTGCTTCCTTGTTAGTTGTAGCTGAATAAATAGGGGGTTGTACCCTCCTACCAGTTGGAGATGGTGAATAAGGGTTGTGGGTTCATCCTGATCAGTGGGTGCTGATCTAAAGAGGAAGACCATCTTCCTTCTATTGTAAATTGTAAAACAAAATTTTGCAGTTAATAGGAAGGTGTTTGTGGTTTTCCCAATTGGGTTACACGATAAAACATTGTGTTCAAATTTTGTTAGACAAAAGTAAAAATTTTAATAAAATTATTGTGTCACTGATTCACACCCCCCCCTCCCCTCTCAGTGACAAGATATGATCCTTTAATTGGTATCAGAGAAGGTCTCTTCACTAAAGGTTCAAATCACTTGAAGAGAAATATACATCAGAATGGATCTTCAGTTGAAGATGTCATTAAAAGTCCCCCTATTTTATGGTGAAGACTATGTTTTCTAGAGTTTTAGAATGAAAATCTATCTGATGTGCATTGGACTGGAAGTATGGACATTAGTTGAAAACRGATATGATGTTCCAAAAGTCATTCCCATAGAAGCAAAAGACACGAAGAAATTTTGGGAACATGCAAAGGCTTTAAACACACTGCAAGCTGGAATGAGTAAGAAGATCCTTGCTAAAGTACTAAACTGTAAAAATGAAAAAAAACTCTGGGATAAATTGGAAACTATATATGCAGGAGATTCCAAGGTAAAGAGGGACAAACTTCAAACTCTCAAAGTACAATATGAAGGTATAAAAATGAAGGATGAAGAAAATATCTCAGAGTACTTCGAAAGAGTTGATAATATTGTTAATGCAATAATAGGTTTGGGAGTAGAAGTGTTAGACAATGAGTTAGTTGAAAAGATACTAAGAACACTACCTATGATGGATAATCCTAAAGTGTCCACTCTTGAATATCGAGAGAATCTAGATCAACTCACCATGGATGAATTGTATGGAATCCTCATAGCCTATGATTTAATATTAGGTCATGAGAGCCTCCCAAAAGGAGAGGCAACCTTCAAGGTGCTCAAGAAAACAAAAAATCAGAAGAAAAAAACTCAACCCAGCCATCATGAAGAATCTGATGTAAAAGAAGCCAATTTTATTAAAAAACTTTAGAAAGGATCAGGGAGGTACAAAGGAAAGATGTCGTTCAAATGTTTTAATTGTGGCAAGGTTGGACACTTTGCAACCAACTTTCCCTATACCAAGGAGGACCCTGAATATGAAGAAGACACAAATAAACAATACAAGAAGAAGGGAAAACCCCACTATAATAAAAAGTATTACAAAGGGAAAAATAAGTTTTACTCAAAAGAAGAAAAAAAAAGTTCATCAGAGTCTAGTGACAATGATGATGAAGTCCTTTTTCTAGGTATTGAAGGGTCGAATAAGATAGAAGAAATTGAGCATGAGGAAGATTCAGAAGATGAAGAAGAGGTTAATATGGAAGAAGAACTTCTCAGTGCCTTGGATGAATTAAGAAGATACAAAAATAGATATAGACAACTAAAAAGTTTCGTAGTTGAACAAAAAGAAAAACATGAACATAAAGAAAAAGAGATGGAGAAACTCACGAGCAACCTGAAAAACCAAATCCTAGAAGAAAATAGGATGGAAGAAAGTATGGAAAAGTCTCTTAAAGAGAAACAAATAACCTGTGAAAGAATGGAGGCAGAATTAGTTCACCGAAGAAAAGATCTTGATGCAAACCTTATTCAAACAAGATATGAAAATAGCTCTAAAATCTTAGATAAGATTATTACCACAAAAAGGGATTCAAGTAACAAAAATTGAGTAGGTTATTCTCAAGAATAAAACCAAGTTAACTCAAAATATTATGCAGCTTCTCTCCTCAGCACATTTAAGAAGAAAGATGAAGAAAAGACAAGCAATGATCAAAACTCCAGAGGATTACTTCCAACCATCAAGAAGGAATATAAGGCAACACCAAAGAAGGTTTATCAAAACAAGTATCCTCACATTTTATTTGGTTATTTCTTTTCATGCTATAATTTCAGACACAAAGCTATGAATTATAGAGCATATGGAAGGAAAAACTTGAGGGCTAAGAACTATAACCTTAAATATAACCAAACAGTAGATCAAGTTAAAAGCATAAATTATAACTCCTTTGCACCTCTATAAGAAGGGAACTTAAAATGATTCAGATGTCATAATTATGGACATAAAGCAAGTAATTGCATATTAATGGAAGTCTCAGAAAAACCAAAGTTCATTAGAGAGAAAAAGAAGCTTTGGAAAGAAAAAAACATCAAAAGAGGAATGTCTTATTTCCTTGAAATCCCAAGATAAAGAAGATCTCTGGTATGTTGACAGTGGTTGCTCAAAACATATGATATGAAATAAGCACAAGTTTTTGAACTTAAAGAAACAAAAGGGTAAAGTTACATTTGGTGAAAATGCTTCAGGTAACATACTTGGGAAAGGCACTGCAAATTTGGGAAAAGACAAAGCCAATGATGTGTTGCTTGTTGAAAAACTGAAACCTAGCCTATTAAGTGTTAGCCAAACCTATGATCAGGGGCACATTTTTATCTTTGATTCCCATAAATGTGATATTAGGAGAAATGACTCAGGAAAATTGGTTGGTACTGCTCCTAGAACTCCTGAGAATGTATATATAATAAATACAAAATTTAATGAGGAGTGTCATATAAATTTAGTAGATGAAAGTTTGATATGGCATAGAAGGTTGGGGCACATTAACTTTGACAATTTAGTGAAAGTCAACAATATTGGGGTAGTAAGAAACTTGCCAAAGATCACAAAGTCCTCAAATCCTATGTGTAGACATTGTCAACTAGGGAATCAAAATAGAATAAGGTTCAAAACAAAAGAATATTCAACCTCAAAACCTTTAGAGCTTGTTCACACCGATCTTTGCGGACCTACAAGGACCAAGAGTTTGCAAGGAGAGTCCTACTTTATTTTGTTCATTGATGATTTTACTAGAATGGATTGGGTATGTTTTCTCAAGGAAAAATTAGAAGCACTTAACAAATTCAAATATTTTAAGACCCTTGTTGAAAATGAATCAGAGACAAAAATCAAATGTCTTAGATCAGACAATGGTGGTGATTTCACCTCAAAATATTTTGACCTCTTCTATGAAACTCATGGAATAAAAAGACAATTCTCTGCTGCCAGGACACCTCAGCAAAATGGGATTACTGAGAGAAGGAATAGAACAGTCCAAGAGGCTGCAAGGACTATGCTCAATGAAGCAAGATTATCTGATGGATATTGGAGGGAATATGTAGGCATATAAATATACATATTAAACAGATGTCACCTCAGGATTAATAGTAATAAGACTCCTTATGAACTATTGTTTGGGAGAGCTCCTTCGGTAAAACACTTCAAGGTCTTTGGAAGTAAGTGTTACATCAAAAGGCTTGATGAGAATCTTGGAAAATTTGGTGCTAGATCTGATGAAGGTATCTTTCTTGGATATGCTTCTACCAAGAAAGAATACATATGCTACAATATTTTATTACATAAGATTTTTGAGAGTGCATATGTTAATGTGTATGATTTAAAAACAATAAAGATCAAACATGAGTAGACCATACTTGAAAATGAAGATGAAGATGATGATAAGTCATTTGGTACACAAGAAGAAGAAGTAGAAGAGAATAAAGAAGAAAAGGAAGATATACAAAAGGATGAAATAGATACCAGTGAATAAGAGGAATACATTTGAGAATAAGAGATAAGAGAAGAATCCTTAAGAAGAGACAGAATGACACCCTCAAGAATAACTCAAAATAATCATCCTGAAGAACTGATTATTGGAAATAAAAGCAATGGAGTGCAAACAAGAAGACAATTGTTGTATCAGACAAAAATAACAATTTTGTCACATATTGAGTCCATATCAATCAAAGAGGCATGCAAAGATGAGAATTGGGTCAATGCTATGAATGGAGAATTGGACCATATTGAAAAAAATCAAACTTGGGAATTGGTTTCAAGACCAAAAATTAAGAATGTCATTGGAACTAAATGGGTGTTTAAAAACAAAGTGAATGAGAATGGGCAAGTAATCATGAACAAAGACAGATTGGTATGTAAAGGGTATGCTCAGGTTGAATGGGTGGACTTTGAAGAAACCTTTACACCTGTGGCCAGATTAGAGGTAATTAGGATGTTCTTAGCCTTTGCCAACTACACAAAATTGAAAGTATACCAGATGGATGTCAAGTCAACATTTCTGAATGGAAACTTAGAAAATGAAGTCTATATTGAGAAAACAGAAGGATTTCAATTAACTAACAAAGGATACTATGTTTGTAAACTAAATAAATCCTTCCATGGGATAAAACAAGCACCCAGAGCATGGTATGGAAGGCTAGATTCTTATTTACAAGTACTAGGCCTCAAAAGAGGATCAACTTACATCAATCTTTATTGTAAAATTGTTGGTGATAGCATGATTATTGTGGAAGTATATGTTGATGATATTATATTTGGGAGTGATGATGATAAAATGAGTAAGGAATTTTCTAGTAGGATGCAACAAGAATTTGAAATGTCCTTGCTTGGTGAACTGAATTTCTTTCTAGGATTACAAATAGTATAGTCCAAAAGGGGATTCTTTATCCATCAGTCCAAGTATGTTAAAGATATTCTTATGAAAGTAAGATGCAAACTAAGCAAGGAAGATGAGTCCAAGGCTGTAGATCCAAAACACTACATATCAATGATAGGGAGTTTACTCTATGTAACAGCTTCCAGACCTGATGTCAAGCAAGCTGTTGGGTTGCTGCCTATATTCCAAGCTGGACCAAAAGAGATCCATGTTCAAGCTATGAAAATAATATTTAGGTATTTAAAAGGAACCATAGATCTTGGTTTGTGGTACTCTAGCAAGAATTCATTCTCTTTGAGGGCCTATTCAGATGCAGATTGGGAAGGTTGTGTAGATGACTGAAAAAAGTACAAGTGGAGGAGCATTCTTCTTGGGAGAATAATTGGTAGCTTGGATAAGAAAGAAATAGTCCTCAATTTCTCTGTCTACCACTGAAGCTGAGTATATTGCAATAATAAAATGCTGCACACAAGCA
>SNQJ01S0009550.1:203756-228816 GCA_010110895.2 Picea sitchensis
GAGCATATATAGTGCGCAGCTACCTTTGAAACAAAAGACTTCCCTGGGTTGATAATTTATGTTTCACTTGGTTGTTTGAAATTAATTAAGCAATTATAGTGACCAACAGTGGGTATGATATGAAAGATATATTAATGAAAGGGGGAGACCGGTCTACTATCATTTATAGATATTCCATAGAGAAATATTGAACTACCCTACATATGAAAATGAGGTCTATGCGTTGGTTCAAGTGGTAAATAAGTGGAAGCACTATCTATTGGGTAAGGATATCATCATCCATACTGATCACCATCATTTATAATACTTTTACTCTTAGAGTAAGATACAACAAGTAAGACACTATAACTTTATGAGGTTTATTCAACAATTTCATCTAATTATTAAATATAAGAAGGAAATAACCAACAAGTTGGTCAATTTTGAAAATCATAGTTGTAGAAGCCATTATGCACATGGATCCATTCACCCATGAAGCACACATAGGGGAGTATGTGGAAGATGATGACTTCAACGGATTGTATCACTAGATTCAAGGATGACAAGAGAAAGAACATGTTGGTTACCATCTCCAAGATAATTTACTCTACAATATGGGGAATATTGATGTGTACCAATAGAAGAAAGAGTAAAGTTGATAAGCAAGGATCACACCTCCAACGTTACTGGTCATTTTGATGTCATGAAGATGATGCTTAAGTTGTAAAGGTATGTTTATTGACCCTATATGCAAGAAGAAGTAACTAGATTTATCAAATATTTTGTTTTTGTTGTACCATCAAGCATAGTAGAAAGAAACAAAGACTATATAGTTCACTTATAGTGCCTATAAGGCCATGGGAAATCATATTGATGGAGTTTTTTGGAGTTTTTTCAAGGAAAAGAAGAAGGTATGACTACCCATATGCGATATCATATTGGTTCAATAATATGTGTGTTTTGATGGCTTGTATGGAGACCACCAAAGGATAAGAAGTTGCAAGATTATTTTTTGAAAGGGTCTAGGTGCACTTTGGGATTCCAAGGATAATAATATTTGATGGAGATATTAGATTCCTTAGTGTATTTGGGACTTCATTGTGGGTGAAGTTGGATACTAAAATAAATATATCCACTTCCTTTCACCCATAGATGAATGGGTGGACAAATGTAGTGAATAGGACGTTGGTTCAACTTTTGATAGGTTATAATCAAAAGCATCCAAGAACTTGGGATGAAAATTTGGTTTACATACAAAAATTTTATAATAAATATGTCCACACTTCCATCAATAAGTATCCTTATGAAATTTGTCTTGGATATTTTACACCATCACCATGGAATATTGTGTATGAAAAACTTGAAGCATGGGAAACAACCACAAGGGATGCATTGATGGCATAAGCTAACATAAATAAGATAATGAAGATACACTAATAGGTTCTATAGAAAGTAAAGAAGTCTCATAAGAAACACATGACCATGCATGATAAACACATAACTGAGAAGACCTTCTGAGTAGGAGATAAATTTTAGTTTCACCTTAATATAGATAGATTACAGGGACCAGGGAAGAAAATCAAAGCCCTAAGATATGGACCTTCCAAATATTGGATAAAGTAGGAAATGATTCTTATAGACTAATTAGTATTCCACCTTATAGGTTCATTTACTCAATTGTAAATGTAGAAAACTTGGAATTATGTGAGCCATTCATGCTCAGTGAGGGTGAACATGGCTAAGTCTTACCTTCAATTGAATATTTGACACTAGATGCATAGGAAACATTAATAGAGGACATAACTCTAAAAAATGAGATCAAAATGACCAGAAGGGGTCAATAAGAACTTTTCTAGGAACTATTGAAAGGTTAGCTATCAACCAATGCCGAATGGTACTCCTAGGAGAATGTCAAGGAATTGTTTCCTTATCTCTTTCAAAATGAAAAATTTTGGACCAAAATCCTACAAAAATGAGAAGGGATGATTAAAAAATGGATCTACATAAGTACCATATGATCCTTCCAATGCTCTAGAAAGAGAGGTTAGAATTTATCACATCTTAGATATGGTGTTGATTTTGTTAGAATTTGGGTTATCAACTTCTAATGTGTTTTCGAGGCCTTAAAAAATATTTATGTGACTTGTGATGAATGAGGGTTGCCATAGGCTTGCTTGATACAAGAGAAAAAATGTTCTTCTCATCAATGTCTTCCAAATGGGATATCACGATGGTTCAAATATTCCAAGCTTGTCCAAGTGGCGACCATTTAAGATCACCATAATTTGAATATGGGGAGTTCACAATGTGTGGAATCTACTAAGGGATTTTATAAGCATCATGGATGTTACAAGAATGTTTCAAAACCATTTGTTATAGAAATTTTGAGGTAAAAAATGTGGTATCAACATCAACTTTAAAAGAACCAATATGATTCAAGATGATGATGGCAACCATAAGGGTGAATAATTTTGGAGGGAAAGAAAAAAAACTACCATTTTTATTGTATTTTTAACTTATATCCTTTTAGGTTTACTCAAATTTCAAGAGTATACACTTTTTGTATGTAGAATTTACTTGTTTTGGGTATGTCTTATATTCTTTGCATATGTGTTTTAGTGGTTTTTCAGTACATGGTTTTCGTCRATGGTTTTCTAATTTTGGTTAAATAATTAGGGTTGTTGACYAATCTGGGTCCTATATGTAGGATCCTATATATATTGTATTGTAAACAATGAAAATATGATGAATAGAAGATTAGAGGTGCAAATCTAAACAACTTGTTGGTTTTCCCAATTTGGATTTCCAGGGTAAAATCTCTATRTAATGTGTGTGTGTGTGTGTGCCATTGTATCTTTTATGTTTTATTAAGAATATATTTGCAGTAATTTATTATACAAGGTTAAAATCTACATTTGGTATCAGAGTTATTATTGGCTTCGAGGGGACACCTTTGTGTCTAAGGGTTTGGCTCGGGTCTGTGATAAACCTTGTTACAGTGGGAGATCTGCGTTATCGATTCTTAAACTAAAAATAAATGGTGAGCAGTTCAAAAATAGAGATCGATAAATTTATGGGTAAAATTTTTGAGTTGTGGAAGCTCAAGATGGAAGATATGTTGGTGGAAAAATATCAATGTATCGCTATGGATCCAGGAACTACACCTACAGGAACGTTAACAAAAGACTGAAAAAAGTTGGATCGAAAGGCAAAGAGCACAATTCGGTTGTGTCTCTAAGATTTAGAATCATTGAATGTGTCAGGCGAAGTTATAACCAAGGCATTATGGGACAAGTTAGGGGCTTTGTATCATTCAAAGTCCTTGGTAAAAAATTGTTCCCGCTGAAGAAGTTGTACAACGTGAGGATGAAATATTGAGACTCGATGATAGAGCATATAAACCCATTAAATAATGTGGTAAATCACCTATTATCTATTGATATTAATATTTATGATGAAGATGAGTGTATTAATTTATTGTTCTCATTACCAGACTCGTGGGATAGTCTGGTTGTTTCCATAGGTAGGAATACAACTACTTTAAGTTTCAACGATGTGGTCTCATCCTTGTTTTCTGAGGAGATGAGACGAGAGAACATGGAAGGAAAAAACACATATGCATTATTAGCAAGAGGACACTCCCAAGAAAGAAATAGATATAAGTACTTAAGTGGGATATCTAAATCTAAGGGAAGATATAAATCTCCCGAATAATTTGTAAAGGTATGCTGAAGATGTGGAAAAGAAGGGAACTACAAGAAGAAACATAGATCCAAAAGTGTTGAGAGAGAGAAGGGATCTGAAGATGCTCCTTCTAAAGAATCCAAAACCTCCACAGAAGAAGGAGGGGATGTGTACTTGGATTATTCAAGCACACATGAATATCATGAGGCATGGTTGGTTGACTTAGGTGCATCCTTTCATATGTCTTCTCACAGTGAGTCAAGTTTTCTGAATATGAAAGGAATGACAGAGGTGATGTTTTCCTAGGTGATGACTCAATAGCCAAAACCGTAGGATGAGGAAAAGTCAAGTTGAATATCATGGATAGAAGGATTATAAAACTCCATAGTGTTTTTCACATCCCAATATTGGCCATAAATTTGATTTATGTAATAAAAGTGGATGATGCAGGGGTGAAAACAATGTTTGATAAAGAAACTTGCAGGATGGTTCGAGGAGAAATGGTGGTGCTAAAGGGAGTTCAGTTTGGAACTTTGTATAAGTAGGAGGGAATCACTATTAGTCATGGGTGAAATATTTTTATTGTTCTCGAGACTGGAGTTGAAGAAGAAAAAAATTCTATGGTCTCTAGATAAAAGACTATGCTATGACATCAAAGACTGGGACATATCAAAGAGAAGGGCCTTCTAGTATTACACGGTAAAGGTATGGTTGAAGGTATGTCTAAATCCTATTTGGATTTTAATTTCTGTGAACATTGACTATATGGGAAGAAGAATTGGGTAAGATTCTCCTCTGCTGCAACAAGGGCAGAAGGAATTTTACAAATGGTGCACAATGATTTGTTTGGACCCATGTCGATTCCATCACTAGGACAATCTGTGTATTATGTCTCATTTATAGATGACTTCTCGAGGAAAAAATGGATATATTTCCTCAAGAATAACTCTAAAGTCTTTGACAGGTTTAAAGAGTTTAAGGATATTGTGGAGAATCAAAGAAAGAAAATAATTAAGGTGCCAAGGACAGATAATGGTGGAGAGTTCTGTGGAAAAAGATTCAAAGAATTATGTAAGAAGTGTAGTAGAGAAAGGAAGAAGAATACTCCATATACACCTTAGAAAAATGGAGTTGTAGAAAGGATGAACATGACGCTGATGGAAAAATCAAGGTGTGTGCTCAGTGGTGTTGGGTTAGGACATGAATTCTAAGAAAAGGTAGTGGGTATTACATGTTACCATGTCAATTGATCATCCTCATCAATATTGTATGACAATACTCAACATAAGGTATGGACTCGTAAGAAACCCTCTCTCACACATCTTAGGGTATTTGGTTGTGATTCCTATCTTCATTTTCCAAAGGAAAACATGAGTAAGCTATATAAAAAGGATGAAAAATGTATCTTTATTGGGTATACAGATGATTTGGAAGGTTATAATCTTTGGAACCCAGAAACTAAAAAGGTAGTGTATAACCGAGATGTGGTATATAGAGAAATCAAATATGTTTTCAAACATGAAGTCCTACAAAAGGAGGAAGAGATGGATAAATTAGAGTTTGAATTGAAGGATAATGAATCAGACTCCACAAAATAACATGAATCAGAAGAAGAAGAAGATCCTCATACGCTAGTATTGAGGAGACTGGTTTAGGAAAGAAGGAAACTAGAAAGGTGTAATCCACCTAATTTCCGTTCAAATTTTTCTTAGTCTATTATTGATGATGATCCTAGAACTGTTAGGGAGGCAATGGATTCAGAGGATGGAAAAATTTGGAAAACAACCATGGTTGAAGAAATGGTAACCTTGGATAAGAATGAGGCTTTGGATATAGTGGAATTTCCAACTGGAATAAATCTCATCAGTAACAAATGGGTGTTTAAGTAGAAGTTGAATGTAGAGGGTAAAGTGGAGAAATGTAAAGCTCAGTTAGTAGCAAAAGGTTATTCCCAGGTAGAGGGAATTGACTTTGGTGAGATTTTTTCTCCTATTTCCAAGTTAATTTCAATTAGATTTCTTTTATTTGTTGTTGTTACATTTGATTTTGAAGTAGAATAGATGGATGTGAAGACAACATTCCTATGCAGCGATCTAGAAGAATAAATCTACATGAAGAAGCCATAAGGCTTTGTTGTGAAGGGAAAGAAAGAGCTAGTATGCAAGCTGAAAAATTCCATGTATGGGTTAGGGAAATCACCAAGGATGTGGTATACAAAATTTGATACTTATATGTTGGGACTTGGATTCACAAGGATCCCACAACATTTTCCTATTTTGGGTTTCCAAGGTGAAATATCTATGTAATGTGTGTGTGTTCCATTATATCTCTTCTATTTTATTAAGAATCATTTTGCAGGTGGAAACAGGTTAGATGGTCTCTGGTTTGAGACATGGGGCAAACTATCYATAAATGGAGTTGTGGACATGAAAATATACATCCATGTACCGAAGGAGAAGAGGACGGAGTTAGAACGTTCTGATAAGAAGGGTACTTTTGTAGGATACAAAATGTCTCATATGGAGATAAATAGTGAGGAGAAGGAGACTTAAAAGGATGACCATATAGATCCATATAGTCCAGTTGTTCATCCTTCAAACTATAAAGAGGAGTCAATAGAGCTAGCAGGGCTAGTGGATCTACCTAGAGATATTGCAGTGACCAGGAAGAGGCCATCTTGGCTTCATGATACTTTTTAAGATGCATAGGGGCATGCATCTCCCCGTGATACTTTTAGGGAGATAAAAAAACCTCATAGATTCTCAAGTTATATGGAATTGATCAGTCACATCATTGATTCCAAACCTTCTAGTTATGAGGAGGAGAAGGTGGCCCCACCAAGTACCAAATCAGAGGGAGCTAGAGTGTCGAAGGAGTATTCTCTCAAGATCCAGAAGGGAGGAGAAACCTCCCAAGATAGTTAATAGGAGATCAGAATTTAGAGGAAGTCAGCATGTGCAGAGGGAGCAGATGGCTCTGAAGATTGTACAGACTTAGAGGGAGTCATGTTTCAGAGGGCACTTGTGGAATTAGAGTGATCCTGATCTTAGAGAGAGTCAATTGGCTCAGAGGGAGATCCTATCATTCAGAGGGATTTCCCCCTCAAGTTCAGGTGGGAGAGAGATATCTTCCATGACTGAAAGACAGGTGTCATGAGTTGAAGAGGCCGGGCATAAGATTCAGTGGCAGGTGGCTTCTAGGAGATGTAAGACCTCCTAGGAGGATACACTTTTTTTAGTAGGATTTGTTATAGTGACAGAGGAGGTAACCAGTCAGGAGGATCGGGGTGTGGGTTTCACCTCAGTCATAGAGGGAGAAACCGGTGAGGAAGAATGACAGAAGGTTTGAGAGGATGCCATGGTGGAAGAGTATCAATCCACCATGAATAATGATGTGTAGGAAATTAGTTCTGATATCTGAGGAGAAGTCTATAGTGACTTCCAAGCGGATCTATAATATCAAGCATGCAACATATGGAAGCATTGAGAAGTATAAAGTGAGATTTATGGTGAAAGGATTCCCTTAGAAAGAGGGAGTGGATTATGAGGAGACATTTTTCTCCAGTCACCAGGTACACTTCCATCAGGACTATCATTTCTCTTGCTACAGTGATGGGTTGGAAATTACATTAGATGGTTGTGAAAGACAACACTCCTCAATGGTGTGATTTAGGAGGAAGTGTACGTAAAGAAACCTTAGGTATTTGTGATACATGGGAAGGAGTCTCATGTTTTGATATTGAATAAATCATTGTACGGACTCAAGCAGGCACCCAAAGTGTGGTACTCCCGAATTGATGGAAACTTGATGAGTTTGGGATTCACTGAGAGTGATGTATATCCAAACCTTTACTACAAGGTTGTATATAGTGATAAAGTGATCTTTGTTATATCCCTAAAATTCCCTACCTATCCATACATGGCATTGTCCTTTATACTTTCACAATTTGGCAAATTACTGCTGAGGATCTCTCTTAAAAAAACCATTTTTTGGATCATGTACGCGCCCTACTACACTACTACCTGCATACATACGCTAGCTGAATACTAGACATACTGCGTACATATGCTAGCTGCATACTAAAAAAACTATGTTTTCCTCCAAAATTTGCAAAAAATAAAAAGTTGCAAGGAATTCGGTAGAGTTTACGAGCTATCGAGGGTTTCCCAACCAATTCACCCGTTGTAGCCCATCCCCAAACTGAATAACTATCCTTTTGTCATATAAAATGAGGTCTTGGGGTCCCATTCCAGGATCAAGCATTAGAATAGATAAACTTTGCCAAAATCCCTTCCCCTTTTAGCCCAAGCTTTGCATCCCTTTCTGAGATTTGGCCTCAACATTTCCCCTCCATCCCTCTCCCTATACAATCCCTTCCATACCTCACGAGGAGATTAGTTGATTGTGAGAGGTATTACAGGAATGATGCACTTGGAGCAACAATAAGAGGATTAGTCTTATATTAGTTTGAAAAGATCTTAACTATGGACTCACAAGTATTTGGGGATTCTTCCTCAGTTTCCTATATCATTAGGTGGGAAGACTGTCCTTGTCGATGTTATAGTGGTGCAAGGCCCATTAGATTTCAATATGATTCTTGGGTGTGATTATGTATATGCTGTGAATGTTGTGGTGTCTACGCTCTTCTGCAAGATGCATTTCCATCCTAATGGAAGCATTGTCACTATTGACCAGTTGGCATCTGATAATCACCATCCTAATTCAAAATTAGTTCAGGTTGCCTCTTTATATGTTCCTAGTGTTCATGTAGACTCTACCCCACCACGAGTTAGTTATGTGGTGTCTTATCCTTGATGTTCAATTGCTTCTGAGGAGGAACCTGTGAAATCATGTTTGCCTTCTCGAGGCATGGTCTCAACAATTGATCAGTTTTGTTATCCAATGGGGGCATGGGAGCCCTTTCTTCCCCCTCTTGGTTCGAGTGATATTGAGTCTCCTTTTGAGTTTGATCTCACTGCTTTTAGATCCTCAAGCCCTCGTGCTTGTGATTCTTCGTTGATAGACTCTGCCAGTCCTGTCCATAACCTCCATCATCATATGGAATATGGTTAGTTTACTTCTCCCTTTGGGACTGTCAACCCTCCTCGTTCGTGTGATATCTCAAATTTTGAATTGTCTTCGGATGAGGCTATCCTTGAAGCCATGAATACGGTTTCTATACTGTGGGAATACTTACATTGTGGTTTGTGTTTTCTTCCCTTTTGGGAGACTTTTCAGGTTGACTATCGAAGAGACTCTTGGTCAAAGCCTAGCAGTGAGCTCTACCTGAACCAGTATTATGCATGAGCCGTAAGGCTGTGTGGTGCTTTGTACCATATTGTACAATCTAACTTTGTTGTTTTCAAGTTTTCTATTCAGTAACACCTCTTATTTTACGAAGTTTCTATCTATATTGGATCTATGAACTTATGGATGAGTGTTATTGGCCTTATATGTAGGATCTTGGAGACAATTTTCTTTGAATTTTGTTCATCGTATCGATCCGTTCTGACAGGTATTAACCTCAAAACTAGCATATAGGCTAGGTTTTTCCCTACTTGCATTTTTTCATTATCCGTTTCCTGGTTAATTTGGCCTTAGGATTGACCCCACTGAAGTGCGACAAAGAACCTTCTCAGTTGCTTTAGAAGTGTCCTAACTAGGTGGTAGAGCCTACCTCTACACGGATTCCCTAGGTATATCCTTTGCTGCATTTTGGCATCCATGTTGCAAGTTTTATCCATAGGCTTGGGATTCCTTTTTAGTCCCGACATGATTACGTATTGAAGCCTCATTCTTCTTCCTAGTCATCATTCTTGGCCTTTCCCATGGGACTCCCTATGAGCATGGTTTGTTGTCTTTTAGGCTCACTTAAACTTTGAAAGAAACATCTAATGAGATATTATTTATTCTTTTTGGTCTCTTTTGGATTACTTAAGAAAAGAAGCCCCCCTAGAGTCTTCTTTAGGCCCTTTTCAGACTCTATAAAATGGAAAATATTGTTGACCGATCTTGTTGTCCTTCACGCTCACCAAACTCAAATTTGAAGGAACATATGTCCGACGATAGTTTACCCCTTTTTCGGTTCGAACGACTAATTTTATGAATAAAGGTATCCCCTTGGAACTTTGGTTCGCTAGGAGAGTATTCTCACGTGTAAGTTTAACCCTTTTTTGGGCCTAAGGGACTAAATTTTCGAAAAAGGAACATTCTCCTTGGTTTTGGTTTATCTCTTTTTCAGGCCTTGGAGATTACTTATGAGAAAGGAACCCCCTCATATTCCATAGTTAAGCTCTTTTCAGACTCCCTAAATATGAAAATATCGTCGAGTGATCTTGTTCCTTTCACACTTGTTAAATTGGTCCAGAAAGAACATCTATTCGGCATGAGTTTAACCATTTTTCCATCCAATAGATTATTCCAAAAAAAGGTACACCTCAGGAGACTTGTCTCATCGTGAGAGTTCTCCTCAGTTTTGTTTTATACTTTTTCAGGATAAGGAGACTAAACCTAGAAAAAGGTTGTGAGTCCATAGTTAAGCTCTTTTCAAACTAATTAAAATTGAAAATATTGTCGAGTGATCTTGTCCCAATCACACTCGTTGAAATGGTATTGAAGAGATGTATTTTTTGGTATAAGTTTAACCCTTTTTCGAACCAACTAGACTAATTGTGAAAAATGAACTCCTTGGAGTCTTCTTTTAGCATTTTTCAGACTCTCTAAATGTGAAAAAACCACTGAGCTTACCTTCTTTGGGCTTGTAAAAATTCACATGGAAGGAGTCTTGTTGTGTCATGCTTCATCGCATTGCGGGTCTCACCTTTGCATCTATGGCCTAATTCCGGCTCCATTTTTCTCTCAACTGAACCTTTAAAGAATTCCTTATATGCAAGACTTGCAACACTTTTTCCCTTGCGATCTAACACCTTGACCCATGGAGGAATTTTCCCTGAGTGTCATTATCCTGCACATGTCTCCTTTCCTTGAGAACCAGTATTTTCCATGTGCTTGGAACCAATTTTCTTACCCATGATACTCATTACTCCTTTGTAATGTAGCATTCTTTTATTATTTTTCAAGCTCGTTAAAAATTTGAAAAAGAAAAAATAATCATATATTCCAAAAAGAGGGGATGAGATATATGAATTCTTTTTTAGGCAGCAAGATAGTTTCCCCTAGAAAAAGAACATCCTTCCGTTTTTTCACCAAGCATTGGGATCTAGTATGACCTTAGGAAGTTATTCTCACTACATAGAGTTGTGTCATCCTCTGTTTGGTTACTCTTCCAAACATATGGAGAGTTTGCGGTGCCTCCTACATCACATAATTATGTCAATGTTACACTGCCCGAGTCCAGTCATCTTTTGTGATTTTGTCCAAGGGAAGTTTTATCCAACTTGAGTCGACCATTCTACAATTTGACTCTTGAATTTCATGAGTTGGCCATCCCATGAGTCCAGTCAAGTCCGTATTCAAAATTGACGAAGTTATGTGCCTGATGATCGAGATCCTCCAGTCTTTCCCCGACGGTATGTCGAAGACCTCATAGTAGTGAGTATTACACTCCTATATGAGCTATTGAATATCTTGAAGTTGTTTCTAGAGTTATGAAGTCCTCATCTCCATCCACAAGAGTTGATGCTTCTTGAAGATGCATATTATATTGTACTTGAATATCATTGAATGATTTTGAGATGTATATCCGGTTTGTATTGCTCGTGGCTACACTTTATATATACATTTATATGACATAGATCTGTAGTGTACTTGATTATAAACCATTATTAGTTCATCCCTAGTATGGGTATGCCCACCTCAGAGAGATTATAATTGTTTTGTAGATAGCGACCTCCCAAACTTTGGTCCCGGGCTCACTTGACTTTGTGCCTTCCCAATGGTAAAGATATTGTAATGTATTTCGACCATCAATTTGTATTATGACCTCACACATTAGGGGGCATCTGTTATATCCCTAAAATTCCCTACCTATGCATACATGGCATTGGCCTTTCTACTTGCACAATTTGCCAAATTACTGCTGAGGATTTCTCTTTAAAAATTCTTTTTTTGGAGCATGTATGCACCCAACTACACTAATTCACACATATATACACTAGCTGCATACTAGACATCCTGCATACATATGATAGTTGCATACTAAAAAACCCATGTTTACCTCCAAAAGTTGCAAAAAATAAAAAGTTGCAAGGAATTCGACTGAGTTTATGAGCTATCGAGGGTTTCCCAACCAATTCACCCATTGTAGCCTTTCCCCAAAATGAATAAATATCCTTTTGTCATATAAAAGGAGGTCTTGGGGTCCCATTCCAGGATCAAGCATTAGAACAGAGAAAATCTACAAAAATCCCTTCCCCTTTTAGCCCAAGCTTTGCATCCCTTTCTGAGATTTGGCCTCAACATTTCCCCTCCATCCCTCTCCCTATACAATCTCTTCCCTACTTCCCGAGGAGATAAATTGATTGTGAGAGGTATTATGGGAATGATGCACTTCGAGTAGTAGTCAGAGGAGCCCGAACCAGGTTCGCAGAGCGTCTACCAACAAGAAGGTTGTAACTTTTGTAATCTTCACATCTGAATACAAGAATTATGTTTCTGTCCCAAATATTTAGTTTTCGTGCTTATTTGATTAATGCATTCACATTTGTATATGAACCCTAACACTGATAAGTAGAGATAAAATATCTTGTAGCTTTGTTGTCTAAATTGTTTGCAGGTGAAATTTGGGAGGAGACCAACTGTCCAAGAAACTACAAAGGAGTAGGAGGTCAACACCAGCCGAAAGGACCTAAGGTATACTCTCTTTTCCTTCTCTTATATTTTCAGGTTAGATTGTTTGGGGTAGTTTAGAAATAGGATTGTCTTTTAAGGGAGATCAATGCTCTGCCTATACTCCGACCCAATATAGTAATAGCGGGATTTTCCCCGCTAAAAATCTTGCTATTGTATGTTGAGAAGAGTGACTCATTGACAAGTGTAAGAGGGAGTTGGATTCAGAGTTCGAGGTGGATAATCTTGGACAGATGTACTATTTATTTGGATTAGCGGTGTGAAAAAGATTAGATGAGATCTTCCTTGGTTAGTGGATACTGATGAGGTTCTATATGATGGCCTATAAGTCCATGACTACACCTATGGAGACAAATCTGAAGAAGTTAAGTGATTCTTCTTTAGATTCAGATTTGATGGATCCCACGATGTATAGGCAGTGGATTGGATCCTTGATGTACCTAGTTAACACTAGGCCAGATATTTTCTTTGTAGAGAGTACCCTGAGTCAGTATTTGGTTGAAGCAAAGGAAATTTCATTGGGTTTCAATGAAGAATCTACTAAGGTACCAACATGGTATAGTTGGATATGGTTTTTCGTAGGTGGTGAAGTGAGGATGCAAGGATATATAGATTCTGATTAGGCAGGGAGTGCAGTAGAAATATTTAGCACCTTGGGGCGTTTCTTCATCTTGGTATCAACCATGATATCCTGGTTTATAAGGAAGCAAGATTTTGTAATGCTCACTATAGTAGAGACATAGTATATCACAACTATTGTCCAATTCGTGAAGCATTGTGGCTTCAAAATATTCTTGCAGGACTTCATCTGAGACATGGTGTAGAAGGGAGCGGTGAAGCTTCATCACATATCCACATATGAGCAGATAGAGGACATTCTCACCAAGGATTTTTCTAGAGCGAAGTTTGTTTACTTCGGGACAAGCTTGGTGTAATGCACGTTGAGAGGGAGTGTAGATGTTTGAGAAACATCGAGTAGACATTCTCCCAAGATTGTTCATGGTGATTTGACCAGTGGAGAATGGCCCTGTCATATTCTTCGAAGGACATAAGACTCGAGGTGTTGAATTTTCTCCAGGAGGCAACATCGGGAAGACATTCACTCACAAGGGTGTACTTATAGTGAATAGCCTAGGAATAGCCTTCAAAGGACAAAATACTTGAGGTGTTAGTGGTCCTCCAATGTTTGGTAGCATCAGGAAGATATTCACCCATAGGGCTGTACCTATGGTGAATGGCCTTCGAAAGCATCGGGTGGAATTTTTCCTAGATTGGGCTGCAGACCAAGGGATATAGGATACATTTTTCACAAGGGTGTACTTGTGGTAAATGGGCCCATGCATAGTCCTTTCCTTGATCATGACAAGTGACATGGAATCAAGGTGCTTGAGGTGCTTTCCATGTGTGAGATAACATCGAGATGGAATTCACTCATAGGGGTGTACCTGTGGTGAATGGCCCTGTTGTGGTATTTTTCCTTAGTCATGGTGATTTGACAAGGATGGGTATAAGACCCATGGTTCTAGAAAATAAACATGGCTCATGAGAAAATTTTCTATGAAAKAATAAATCCAATAAGCCAAGGAAATGTCAAGAAAACCATTGAAGAAGAATCCATAAAGCACAAGAAGAAAATAGAAGACAAGAAGACAAGCAAAAGACCATTAAAATATTAAAGAAACCCCATAAAAGTAGTAAATGAATTATTSTGGAAAAAAGAATAATTCAGCCCCAGAAGATAACTCAAATCCCTATAAATAAAGGTTATATCATTTCATTATTACACATTCACTTAGCTCCTCAACTAGTGTGTAATTCTAGTAGCAATTGCAGTAGTAGTTGCAATGTAGTCGCAGTAGCATTTCCAACGAATTCTTCAAGGAGAATCTTAGTAGTTTTTTTGGTGGTGCGCTCTCTTTTTCCAGTGATGTGTCATGCTTGAGGGTTCTTTCTCACATTAGGGAACAACTTTCTATGTGCTTGGATTCTTCATTTTTCTGGTGATGTATTTTTGAACTTGGATTGAATTTCTTCTAGAGAAAAGTTTGTTGGTTTTTTCTCATGAGTTCAGGTTTTCCGAGGATAAATCTTGTGTCTATTGTGCTTGACTATCTCTCTATGATTCTATTATTTCCAATGCATTTTTATTTCAGTTGAAGTTTTCAGAGTGTAATTATTCTATGATAACAATGGCATTAAAATATGTTTGAAATCATAAGATAATAATTATCAGGTATGGAAATTAGAAAAATCAACACTCCTCATTCTTGATATTTTGTTTGATAACTTAGAGATGATATATAAGATCATATATATTCATCAAGTAGCCATTGTATCAGTCATGTGGGTACTGGTGATCTTGTTCACCAATGTTATGATCCAACACCTTAAAAATGATAAAAAGTCAATGAATACAGTCCATTTCAAGGGGGAAAACGCCTTTTACAATATATCCAATTCACAGGACAATATCAAATATAATAAGATGATCCTAAGACTAGGTCTCATTTTTATATATATAAGAGACAAAGGTTACAATTATAATGAAAGGGTGTAATGAAGAGTTATAGCCTACATACAAATATAACACTAGAAATGTAATAATTCAATAGCTAAGGATTAATAAATGGTTTTATACATAATCAGGGGTTTTGTCTAGGGATTAACATTCCACTCTCATTCAAACAATTTTTGTCCTCAACACTTGACTAACCATCGATGTTTTTGCATGAAAAACTCATCTTCCCATGTTGCCTCTTCCAGTGGTAGGTTCTTCCATTTGACAAGGTACTCTGTAATTGCTTGATTTCTCAACTACTTAATCCTTATTTCAAGGATTGTTTCTGGTTCTAGTATGATTTTCTCTTCTTCATTAATCTCTGGTAAAATAGTTTGGAATGGGATCTTGTTTCCAATTACCTTCTTCAAGGATGTATTTAAGGATGAAATTTTATTTTAAAATGTAGAAAACTTGGCGAATCTTATTAATCCCTCATATTCCAACTATAAAATATTTGGCAATATTTTTGTAAAAATATTCAAATTTCTAAGGATTTTATATAGATTGTATAAAATTTTGGTGATTTTTAAGGTAAAATAATTTTATCCTATAGAATTTGGGCGAATCATTTTTAGAATAACGAATTGTTTTTTGGGAAAAACCATGGAAAATTATCCCATGAACGAAATTTAGCCCCTAAAATCATCCCTAACCTTCTTTAAGCAAGAAACATGGAAGAATGGATGTACACGTGAAGATGGAGGTAATTCCAATTTGTAAGCCAAACTTCCAATCCTTTTAAAAACCTTATATGGGCCATAATATTTGGGTGCTAATTTATTGTCCTTTTGTTGCTTGAGCGACATCTATTCATATGGTTGTAGCCTCTGAATTACCCAATCCCCCACTTCAAATTCCCTTTCACTACATTGTTTATCTGCTTGTTGTTTCATCCTATTTTGTCCCATAACCAAGTTGTCTTTCAATAATTTGAGAACCTGTTGTTATTTTTGTATGTGTTCCTCCACTGCTTGAAATATTTTAGTGCCTTTAAAGGGTGATGTGATGGATGGAGGATGATATCTATAAAGTGCCAGAAATGGGAAATTTTTTTATGAAGTATGGAAGGTTGTGTTGTACCACCATTCGAGAAAGGGAAACCACTGGACCCATTGTGCTTTTTTATTAGATGCAAATCAACGAAGATATTCTTCTATACATTTATTCACAATCTTAGTTTTCTCATCAATTGAGGATGGTAATATGAGGTGTGATCCAATTGAGTACCCAAATAAGAAAATAATTCATTCAAAAATTTTGAGTGAAAATTGGATTTGTGTCACTTACAATAATCTTGCGAACTCCATGTAGCTTTTGAATTGTTTCCATGAATGTTGTGGCCATTTTACTTGCTTTAAAAGTATGAGAAAGAGATACAACATGGGAATACTTTGTCAATCTATCCAATAATACCATGATGAGAGTCTTCCCTTAAGATTTGGGTAAACCAGTAATAAAATCCATTGAAACTTCTTCCCAATGTTGACTTGGTATAACTAATTGTTGTAGGAGACCTAGATTCTTGATTGTCTCTCTCTTATTCTTCTAGAATACCACATATTCAAACATAAAATTTTGAACATTAGTTTTAATAACTTTGTAGAAAAAATCCTTCTTGATCCCATGGTACGTTTTAAAGAATCCTGAAATTCCTCCTATAGGAGAGGTGTGCAATTCTAGAAGGACCTTCTATTTGAGTTGGGAATTTCTACATAAATATAGGCGATCATGATACCATAGCAGATAATTCTTCCATACAAAATTATCTAATGAAATGAGGTCCTCTTGTAGTTTCTGAATGATTTTGCATACCTCTTGATATTACTTCCATTCTATCCTTGCTTCTTCCACCCAATCATATTGCATAATAGAAATAACACATAGTGGACCTTCAGTTTATTCTTTTTCCTTGAAAGGGAATCTACCACAACATTATGTTTTCCTTCTTCGTAGATAATATCAAATTAATAACCTAAAATATGTGTAACCCATTTTTGTTTCTCTTTTGAAGATAATCGTTGCTCCAAGAAGTACTTCAAACTATCATAATTTGTTTTTACTTTGAAGTGTCTTCCTATTAGGTAAAGGCACCATTTCTTAACTACATGTAATATGGACAAATTTGTTTTTTCATAAATGGGTTTGAGTAAGTTTATTTCTTTAATATGGTTTCTTTCAAAGGAAAGGGGCCTTCCTTCTTGCATTAAAATTGCACCTATGCCATGGCTTGAGGCATTACACTCCATAATAAATGTTTTTTCCAAATTGAGGTGTGGATAGGATGAGAATTGTACACATAACCTCCTTAAGTTTTTCAAAATATTTGGTTACTACTTGAGTCCAAGAAAATGCTTCCTTCTTTAATAACATTGTTAGAGGTGCTACTATTTGACCATAATTCTTGACAAACTTGTGGTAATATCTTGTCAATCCTAAGAATCATCTAAGTTTATTCAAGTTTTTGGGAATTGGCCATTCCCTCATGTCTTTAATATTTTTAGGGCCCACTTTTACATGTTCATGAGATACAATATGACCCAAATATTCCACTTCTTGAACCCCAAAGTCACACTTGGAAGGCTTTGCATAAAGTTGTTTCTCTTGCAATAATTGTAATACTTTGTCAACATGTTGTACATGCTCTTCCCCTTGGCTTACTCATTTTATCCTATTTGACGACAATAATTCTAGCCTAAAATTATTTGTTATTGGATGCATGCTTATCAAAATAGTGTTTGTTGATCTTCTAGTGAGCTATAAAATTATTCTTGTCTTTTTCTTTTTCATCTAATTTTAATTGAGTGTCAATTTTATTTTTCATCACAAAGGAGTTCTCACCACTTGCTACTTGAGGCAATTGCAAGGGGGAAGCAAAATTTTTATGGTAATATTGTTAATTTTCCATACAGAAAAAAACATGGAAATGTTCCCAATGCTACCTCAATAGTAACTCAATCCACTCAAGCCCTATCTCCAAAGAAAAATGCCTCAAATATGTCAATGAAAAATAAGAATCATCATCAAATACTAACAAAAATGGAACATCGAACCTTGTGATGATGTGCTAATACAAGAACTAAATTAATTCTACATAATTTACATTCGTTAGTGAAACAAACTTTTTCCATTGCTTAAATTACTATATGTAAATGAGAATAAAATTATGTTGCTTCAAAGAGGGCAAGTTAATTTCACCAATCATGTCCAATCCCCATTGCTCATAAGGTTTGTTGATCACAATAGGTTGCAAAGGAACCACTCCTTTATTTCCTTTTCTTGTGCATGTTTGGCATATATGAAAATTTCAGGCATGTGCATATTTAAACAATGTAAGACAATAATATCCATATATTAACACTTTGTCGGTTGTAGTATCTCTTGAGAAATTTCCACCTACTAGACCATTATGCAATTCTTGTAACACTTTCTTCATGTAATCATTCTCAAGAAACCTCAATAACACACTGCGATAATTTTTCCTCAAGATAATTTCATTGGAAAGTTGATATTGAGAAGAATTGAGTCCTAATGCTCTTCTCTTCCATGCATAAAATAATTGGGCCTAGATATATGTTTCAAATAGTACTTCAAGTCAAGATATCATGAATATGTGTTAGCGAGAATGCAGAGGAAATCAAATGAACTCATTACCACTTCATTATCCCAACCTACTACTTTTGCACCAACTTGATCTTGCCCCTCTTCTACTAGTTTACACAAACCTTGTCCTCAAACAATGGTTTTGGGCCTAATATCAAGATCACACTCCTGGATGGCTGTTCTCCAATTTCCTCACCTTTCACTAAGTTCCTTTTGAATGAAAAGAGACCTAACAATGGCATGCAAAACACTCACCTTTGTGTATCTTTTGGAGAAGTAAGGAATATATTGTTAATCCATATACAAAGCCCCATGTTATGTATAAAGCCCCTTATTAATCCCTAGATATTGGATTATTACATTTCTAGTGTTCTATTTGTATGTAGGCTAGAACCCTTCATTGTACCCTTTCATTATAATTGTACCCTTTGTCTCCTATAAATATAACAAGGATACCTAGTCTTAGGATCATCTTATCTCATCTCATGATGTATTATGAATTGTATATATTGTAAAAGGAAGTTCCCCCCTTGAAGTGTACTATATTCATTGACCTTTTATCATTTTTAAGGCATTGGATGATAACATTTGGTATCAGACCATTGGTCCTATGGTTTTTCTTCTACAAGAAAGTCATCCTGACATTTTCGCTATAACATTTTTTATGGGCCACTTCAGACAAAAAAAATTGGAGGTTTCTTATAATACCTATCAAGGTACTATGGTAAACATTTTAGGTTCTAGGTCGTTATAATTTCAGAGATATACCATGTGGAAGATTCGTTTTTTTACTCATCCTGAATTCAATTTTAAACAAGTCATCTTGGGATTTTCTCTATAAATTCGTTTCTGGGAGGTTTCATACTATGAAATTTTGTGGAGACTGAGCTATATCCTAGTACAATTGGTCCAAAATTTAGTTTATGGTTCGCCACACTTTCGAATATATAGTCCATGTAAGACAAGGCTTGTGACTAATCCTGAAATCAATTTTAAAAGAGTCAGCTTGACATTTTCGTTGTAAATTTTTTTCTGTGAAGTTTCTAAATCTAAAATTTTCAAAATCCTGATGAGACGTAGCTAATTACATGTGACAAATTTTTCATATTTTTAATCATTATAATTTGTGATATATATCTCGTGGAAGTTGGGGTTGTTCACTAATCCTAAAATTAGTCTTAAACATGACATTTTGGAATTTTTGTTATAAATGTTTATCAATGAAGGTTCAGACTATGAAATTTTCAGGAGTTTAATAAGTCATATTAGAGTACTATAGGTAAAAATTTTAGACTTACAAGGGTTCAAAGTTCATATATATATCATGACAAAGGTCATTCATCCAAAGATACTCCAAATTAAGGGTTTGAAAGGTACATAACTTACAATTGGCATAAATTTTTATAGGAAGATTTGTTTTTGGTGATTCAAAACTTGTGATAAAGATGAAATAAAGGAGAATTATTATTTTCTCACATGGCTCCAAAGGTTAGTCCAAATTGTATTTCACCAACTAAACCTCCATAGATCTAAACCATGACTCAAGAATAATAATAATAATTTTTTTTCCATATGGGAAAGGCGAAAAAGAAGATGAATGGAAATAAGATGGATGGGATGGAAAATAATCTAGAAAATAAGATGTTATAATTTAAAAATTCCATCTCTTCCATGATATTGCATGATCTACATGGGAGACTCCATAAAGGAGATATCAAATTGCAAGGAAATCATGAAAATGTAGAGGAAATAGAGCTAGAGTCCTAGAAGCATGATTATTCATCACTTCAAGATCCATATCATCAAGGTTTCAATGTGACACCAAGGAACTACTTCATTCCAAATATCGATATGAGCAATTTTGATGGTAAATATCCTATAACATGGATATTCTAGATGGAGCAATTATTTGATCTACACCAAACACAAAGATTTCAAAAGGCACCTTTTGCATCCTTGTATTTAGAAAATGATCAATTTATTTGGTATCAATGGCTACGAGACAGAGAAAATAATTCTATTATATCTTGGTCCATTTTTATAGATAAATTGATATCACATTATAGTGATATTAAGATCAATATATTCTTTAGTCAATTGATAAATATTTGGAAAAAAAGTCCAATTATAGAGAACATTCAACAATTCAAGAAGCTTAGTATTAGGGTAAAGAACATTCTTGAGGATAATTTGTTATATATATTTATGGGAACTCTAAAGGATAAATTTCAACATGAGTTTCATCTCTTTGAACCTAAATCCATAGATCAAGCTTTAAGTATGGCAAGGAAAGTGGAAACAAAAATATGGCTATGGGAAGGGGAGCCCCTAACAAATATAGAGAGAACCACGTTCCATCTCCTAACCTAAATAAACCAACAAGGTTGACACCTCATAAAATGGATGAAATAAGAGCAAAGGGAATATGTTTGAATTTTGATAGCAAGTACAGTAAGGGGCATAAATGCGGTGATAAGAAATTATTCTAAATAGACCGTGAAGAGGAAGAATATCAAGAATTGGAACCATCACAAGATATATATATATATATTGAAGATACTACTCCAACAATATATTGTCATGCATTAGCCGACATTAGTACTCCATAAACCCTCAAGAAATAAGGATACATAAAAAAGAATAAGATGACAATGTTGATTCATTCTAGTAGTACCCATAACTTCATCAATTACAAATTAGCAAAAAATATCAATTGCTTTGTATATCTAGCACCATAGTTTCAAGTAATGATTGCATATGGAGGTACCATAATTTGTTTTGGGAAGTTCCATAGTATTAATCTCAATATGGGGGAGTATTTTTTGGATAGTCCCATGATTTCCATCCAAATGAGTGGTGTTTATGTTGTTTTATGGGTCCAATGGTTACAATAATTAGGAACAATGGCCCTTAATATTAATATATTTTCATGATATTTTCCTTCGAAGGAAAGGAAATTGAGCTTAGAGGTATCCAAGGGAAATCATCTAAGGTGATAAGCTCTAATAGCATGAAAAAATTACTTAAAAATGGACACCATGGTGTAATTGCACAATTATTCTCACTTGATGTTCAAACATATATATCATCTTCTCCATTATATCTAAAAATATTTATCAACAATCATTCCAAGGTATTTGGTGAAATATATAAGGGTCCTCTATTGGAATATTCACTAATACTAAGAGTTGGGGGGGGGGTGAATTAATATTGAGCACTTTTTACCAATATTAACATAACATCAGTAAAAATCAACTTATCAACAATTTATAATTTATGATTGCATTCAATATATCATAACCATTTAACCAAAGATACACAGTACACAATAATTTTATGTGGAAACCAAAATGGAATAAAACCATGGAACACTTTTTAATATATATCTTGAATATTACATCCACATGAAGCACCAACTGGAAGGAGGATCCAACCCCTTATTTACAGGCTCCAACCTGAAGGAAGCTACAACTCCTTAGATTCTCCATCTCCAACTGGAAGGAGGCTCCAACCTGAAGGAAGCTACAACTCCCTAAATTCTCTAGCTCCAACTGGAAGGAGGCTCCAACCCCATTTCCTTTCCCCTTCCTTCCTCCCTTAAATATAAATAAGAGAATCAACATATCAGTATTATTGTCACTAATACTGATACATCATCATCATCGAATCAACTTATCATTGTTACTGTCACTCATACTGATACATCATCATCATCGAATCAACTTGTAACTTTTACTGTCATAGATACCGATACATCATCGTCATCAAATAAACCTCAATAACCACATAAATATTATTCCAATATCTCCAAGAATATCCCCCAAATCATATGCCCAAAATCACCAAGATATGCCTCAAACCATGTCCCAAATATCTCCAAGAGATGCTTCAAAGCATGTACAAAAGATATTCCTCAAGCATGTTCCAAGACATCCATGATATACCTCAAACCATGTAACAAATATACCTCAAGAATAAATCAAAACATCCATGATATGCCTCAAATAATATTCCCAAAATCACCAAGATATAACATACATAAAGGCATACCTTTAATCATGAGGAAACCCTAATACATGAGACTTCAAATTACCAAAACTTCATCAGCTTTGGCATCAAGAGATGAGCACCTTCTTCAAGTTTCCTTCAGCCTCTCTATACTAGACTGGGAAACTCATGGGGCCTCATGTGATGACTCCTGTGCAACCTGCAGGGTCCTCGTTAGACACCTTATACCTGACCTGCGAGGGTTTTCTCAATTAGGGTTTTCTGAAACCCTTCTCTAATCTGCGGCTCCGAGAACTACCTTCTTCGAACAACTCTTCTACTTCAACTTCGCTAAGAAATCACATCCTTTCTTGATAAAAAATGACACTTCCATGACTAAAATGAGAGCTTCTTGATGGGTATTTATAATTTTCCAAGTACCTCCTTTACTTGACTTTAGGGCCGACCTATAAATTCTTGTTTGTAACTATTTTTCTTCTTCACTTGTCTTTAGGGCCAACTTGTAACTTCTTGTCCTTAGATATAGGGATTCTTTACTTGCTATTGAGGATTCACCTTTAAGAGGGCATATCTCCTCAACCATGAGGAACCACGTGGTGTGCCACAAGTAGTTGGAAACATATTGATGAAGACTATCAATCTATGTAGGTTGTGCATGCATTTATGATGTCCTTCATAATCATTTTCTTCAAACAACTTTGGGATTCATGACCACACATCTCGGGCTTCTTGTAGGATTCTTCAATCTGTCTTCTCGTGAGGGCCATCCTTAGAGCTATGCCACAATGGGACCACTTTTGAGACTCCTCAAAATAAACTGATCATTTCTAGGGGCTTCTGGAATTCTTCTAGAATTGACATCAATGCCAACCAATTTTCCAACAATCTCCCCCTTTGGAATTAATGGCAACACTCACACTCCCCCTGTGATCATTTCTCCCCCTTTCTTCATGCTTATGATATTTCTCTCCCCATTTGACATCAATGGCAAAGGGTAACTCCCCTTGATGATTTTTCTCGCCCTATGTTATTTGCAAGATGTCGTGTAAATCAATGTGGGGATTCTTGTATATGATTCATTTCCTCTCTTCTAAGGCTTCTTGTCCAGCAGTTCTTCATGTTATTGTAATCCACTAATGTATATTAAAATTTTTCATGTCAAGGTTCCTTCATCACTTGTCTTCAAGTCTTCATGGCTTTTCATGTCTTCATTGAGCTTTAGGTGACTGGTTGTCTCTTATAAACTCCTTCAACATCAATGACATAATCATTCAACAATATCCCATTGAAAGTATAAATCATTTTGATGGTTTCTCTCCCCATGTACTATTGTTCCTCTCACGACTTTCCCTTATGTGAGTATTGGTTCAACCCGTCAATATATTTCATCTTTGAGTCATATGCTTTATTGAACATTCCTCTTGAGCTCATGCTTTCGTCTAATGTCATGTATCTTCTTTGATCAATGTCAAACATTTTCTTTTATGAATTTATCTCTGTCCAACTATCCATGACTCTTCTACACAATGTTGATGCATCTGTCACTTTACTATTCTAACAACTTCTCCAAATCTGCTGCAACTAATATTCATGCTTCTCAAGCTGAATCAAATATATCCACAAATCTACTCTATATTCACATCAAAATCTACAAGTATGCATGGATATGTGTGCCAAAAACTTCTCCTTAATTAATCAATCTGTCACGAGACATTATGCACCCCTGTCATCAAACCATTCTGAATCTTCCTTCCAAAATATGAAAACACTTTAGACTGCCTAAAAGATAGTTCTATAATCTGTAATAGTTGTTTCTTAGACTCACCCTCTTCAATATTCTTATTATTGGGAGTCCCCAATCATGATGGATTAGAACAACATATAATCCTTCTCTATTGCAGGATCATCCTTATAAATTCTAACATCTTCCTTTTTACCTATAGATTCATCATGATCTCGCACATCTTCAAATCCTGTGATTATGATTTCTGGGAGTTCTTCATTCACTTACTCTTCTTGTTTTTGTTTTCTTCTCCAAACATTCCTATATCTAATATCGATGTTTTCCTTCAAGGAATATGTTAAGAACCAAACATCAATATAACATAGAAAAACCTCAGGGAAAGTACTCAACGCCTTGAAAAAGAGATAATTTCAGATAATAAGCCTCTTCGAGGGGGCAACCTCCTTTTACCCCACTAAAATGTTCAAGTCCAAGATGATTCAAAATGAAAATGTCTCCTTGGTATATATAGGAGACTAGGAGGTATAATTACAAATAATGGCCTAAAGCCGACATAATTAAAATAACATTACTAATGTAAATTAAAACTAATGGCCTAAAGCCGACATAAATAAAATAGCATTACTAATCTAATATGCCCCAATTAAGGGGTAATGAGCCAACATTAGGGCTTAACA
>SNQJ01S0009550.1:228826-247655 GCA_010110895.2 Picea sitchensis
CACACAATAATTGCTATAAAATTCTGAAACTCACACCCAAAATACTACAGACTGTCCACGATCCAATGAATCCAGTCCCACTCAATTTGGATACTCGAGAAAGAAGTTATGATTGTTTTACCTGGAACACCTTCTTGAGACTAGTCAGATACCCTATCTTACACAAGGTGTATATAAACATTTAAGATGACCCAGAAGCTGAAATTTTTACCACAGATACCTTACTAATTTCTGTAAATTTCCTCAAGAGTTCAGGGTCTGAAACTTTACAGAAAATTTTTTATAGCGAAAATTCCGCAATGACTCATTTCAGGGTGATTCCAGAACCCTATCTTGTATAGGTTGTATCTCCGAAAGTATAAGGCCTCAGGAGATGAATTTTTAACCCAACGTACCTTGATCCGTATACTAAATATCCTCCAAGCCTTTCCTTCTGAAACATTGTAGAAAAAAAGTTATAGCGAAAATGCCACGGTGTCTCAGATGTAGCAGTGAAACCCCAAGACCTTGAGCTTTGATACCATATGTTAAGAACCAAACATCAATATAGCATAGAAAAACCTCAGGAAAATTACTCAACACCTTGAAAAAGATATAATTTCAGATAATAATCCTCTTCGAGGGGGCAACCTCCTTTTACCCCACTAAAATGTTCAAGTCCAAGATGATTCAAAATGAAAATGTCTCCTTGGTATATATAGGAGACTAGGAGGTATAATTACAAATAATGGCCTAAATCCGACATAATTAAAATAACATTAGTAATATAAATTACAACTAATGTCCTAAAGCCGACATAAATAAAATAGCATTACTAATCTAATATGCCCCAATTAAGGCATAATGAGCCAATATTAGGGCTTAACAGAATAATCCATCATGCTTCTACAATCACGAGATATGTTTCCATAGTTGTGGCATTTGTAACATTCAATGTTGTAGGGAGCCACATAAACATCTATTGCTTGAACATTTATTCCATACACTCTGCAATCTACAAATTTATGTCCAAATTTATTACAAGTAAAATAATAACCAGGAAAGAAACTTTGATACCTCAGAGTAAATGATATTCTTTGTGATGTAGTCCATCTGAATTCTTTCCTTAGCTGATCACAATCCTCTCTTCTATTTTTTCCTTTTCAATGATTGAAGCTTCTTTGATAATTGAAGGTAGAAGGTCTTGTTGGAGATGCATCTCCTATGTTCCTAAGTGTGGGAGATCTTCTAGCTCTTATGTAATCTTCTTCTTGAGTCTTGTCCATTGTTGGTTGTTTATTTCATGTCCCTCTGACTGGATGATCTTCATTTCCTTAATTTTCTCCTTCTTGGTGGGCCTCTGATGACTTCCACATTAGTCTTTTTTTCTGCTTATTTTCCTATCATCATGGAGATTGAACCCTTCTCAGTATGAGATGGATTATATCCTAGCCTAGAATTTTCATTTCATGGTCTTTGAATACTAATGATTTACTCTAGTATTTTGGTGTTTCTTCCAAAGTTCTGTTAGATATCCTTCTTCTAAAGTTCCTTTCTTAGCGATATTATTTCGGGTTCCAAACTCTCATTTATTATCTCCTTTTCTTCCCAATTGATTTTTGAGTGTTTATTCAATCACTTTGTCTTCTTCTAACTTAACCTTCATATTTATGATAATCTGTTGGACTTCTTTAGAGTGTTTTTTGGGGTTTTGAGAACTCTCCTTTAGCTTAATCAATTCTTCCTTGAGGGACTTGTTCTTCCTCCTTTACCTTTTTAGTCCACTCAAGACATTGATTAGTTCTTCCTCAAGATCCACTTCTCCTTCTTCATAATCTTCTTTTTCACTTTCAAGGGTTTCTTTATGAGTTTCCATTTCCATAAAGAGTACTCTTTCCGAGTCACTGTCACTATCATTTTCCTCATTAGATGAGGAACTACCTTCTCTTGAGTAGAGGATTTTCTTGAAGGATTTTATTTTATTTCCTTTCTTGTTTCCCTTTTGATATTTCTTTTCTTTATTAGGAACTTCTTCTTCATCACTATCTGAATTCTTAGAATAAGAAAATTTAGAAGCAAAATGACCAATTTTACAACAATTAAAGCACTTTAAGGGAAGCATACCTTTTTGCTTCCCAGTTCCTTTCTTCAACTTCCTCACGAAGTTGGTTATTTCTTCATATTCATATGAATCATCATTGCAACTACAATTTGACTTTGACTTTTTCTTATTCTTTCTTGTCTTCTTGAATGCTTTGAAAGTTGCTTCCTTCTTGGATGGATTATTCTGCTTTGTTCTCATTTCATGAGCTGTAAGTAGTCCATGTGGCTCATCCATGTTCGACTTAGAAAGATCTTCTCTTTCTTCTAGGGTTGAAATATTAGGATCAAATCTCATTGGAAGAGACCTTAGTACCTTTTGAAAAATTACCAGATCTTTGATTTCTTCTCCTAATCCTTTAATAATGTTCATTATTTCATCAACTCATGGAAAGTAAGTTGTAATATCTTCATCTTCCTTCATTTTCAGTTGTTCCAATTGACCTATATAAGTTTGAAGCTTGTCTCCCTTGACTTTGGCATCTCCTTCCTAAACATTTTGAATTTTATCCAAAATATCCTTTGCAGATTCACAATGCATAACCTTGACATATACTGAATCAACCATCCCATTTAGAATAGAATTTATAGCCTTCAATTTTTTTCCAGAAGGTTTCTTTCCATATTTTTCTATTGGGGGAGTGGTACGTGCTTTGTATCCATCTACTACTGCTTGATAGACATCAAATCCATGTGCCAAAAAAAATGTTTGCATCCTTCTATTACAAAAGGCATAGTTCTGACCATAAAATATTGGTGTTCCATTCTTAGTGCACTCCATGATCTACCTTCCAATTCTTAGATTGTTTCTGAAGGACCTACTCTAATTCCAATTGTTGGAATATTCACCAATACTGAGAGGGGGGGTGAATCAATATTGAACACTTTTTACCAATATTAATATAACATCAACAAACATCAACTTATAAACAATTTATCATTTATGATTGCATTCAATATATCATAACCATTTAACCACAAATACATAGTACACAAGAATTTTACGTGGAAACCCAAATGGGAGAAAACCACATAACGCTTTTCAATATATATCTTGAATATTACATCCATAGGAAGCACCAAATTCCAAAACTCTTAAACACCAACTAGAAGAAGGCTCAAACCCCCGTTTACAGGCTCCAACCTGAAGGAAGATACAACTCCCTTGATTCTCCAGCTCTAATTGGAAGGAGGCTCCAACCCCCTATTTTACAGGCTCCAAATCGAAGGAAGCTACAAATCCATAAATTCTCCAAGTCCAAATAGAAGGAGGCTCCAACCCCCTTTCCTTCCCCCTTCCTTCCTCCCCTAAATATAAATAAGAGAATCAACTTGTCATTGTTACCGTCACTGATACTAATACAACATCATCATCAAATCAACCTATCACTGTTACCATCATTAATACTGATACATCATCATAATTGAATCAACCTGTCACTGTTACTTTCACTTTCACTGATACATCATCATCATTAAATCAACCTCAATAACCACATAAATCTTGTGCCAACATCTCCAAGAATATCCCCCAAATCATATGCCCAAAATCACCAAGATATGCCTCAAACCATGTCCCAAAGATCTCCAAGATATTCCTCAAAGCATGTACCAAATATATGCCTCAAGCATGTGCCAAAACATCCATGATATACCTCAAACCATGTACCAAATATATTCCTCAAGCATATGTAAAAACATCCATGATATTCCTCAAAGCATATGCCCAAAATAACCAAGATATAACATACATAAAGACATACCTTTAATCATGAGGAAACCCTAATACATGAGAATTCAGATCATCAAAGCTTCCTCGGCTTTGGCATCAAGAGATGAGAATATTCTTCAACTTTCCTTCATCCTCGCTAGAGTGGAATGGGAAACTCATAGGGCCTCACGCGACGACTCCTATGCATCCTGCGGAGTCCTTGTTGGACACCCTATACCTGACCCGCGAGGATTTCATTAATTAGGTTTTTCTAAAACCCTTATCCCATATACGACTCCAAGCAGTCCCTTTTTCACACAACTCTGCTACTTCACCTTCGCTTAGAAATAACATCCTTTATTGATAAAAAAATATACGTCCATGACTAAAATGAGAGGCTCTTGATGGGTATTTATAATTTTCCAAGTACCTTCTTTACTTGACTTAAGGGACGACCTATAACTTCTTGTTCATAATTGTTGTTCTTCTTTACTTGTCTTTAGGGCCAACTTGTAACTTATTTTCCTTATATCTCGGGCTTCTTTACTTGCTATCGGGGCTTCATCTTTAAGAGGACATATCTCCTCAACCATGACGAACCATGTGGCATGCTGCCTACTGTTCGAAACAAATTGATGAGGACTATCAGTTTATGGAGGTTGTGCATTCATATATGGTGCCCTTCATACTCTTTTTCTTCAAACAATTATGGGCTTCATGACCACATCTCTGGGGCTTCTTATAGGATTATTCAAAGCATCTTCCTATGAGGGCCATGCTTAGAGATACACCATAAGGGGACCACTTTGGAGACTCCTCCAAATAAACCCATCACTTCTAGGTGATTTTGGACTTCTTCGAGAGTTTACATCAACGACAACCACTTTTCTAGAATCTTCCACCTGCTCGAGATCATGACCATGCTATTCATTTGAAAGTAGGAATTGTACCACCTAACATTAGTCCGTATAGGTATCCATATGCATAGAAGAGTGATATTGAACTTATCATCCAAAAAATGTTAGAGGCCATTATCATTCAACCTATCCAAAGTTATTTCTCTTCACCAATGATAATGGTTACAAAAAGGGATGGTTCATAGCATATGTGTCCAAATTATAAAAAGCTAAAAAAAATGACCATCAAACATAAGTTTCCTATTCCTGTCATTGATGAATTATTAGATGAATTGCATGAAGAAAAAATTATTTGCTAAGTTGGATCCTCGTTCGGGATATCATCAATTAAAAATGAGGCAAGAAGACATTCCCAAAACTACTTTTAGAACAGATGAAGGTCATTAGGAGTTTTTGGTTATGCCATTTGGACTTACTAATGCACCTTCAATATTTCAAAGCTTAATGAATTCCATTTTCAATCCCTTAGAAAATCTGTGTTAGTATTTATATTTTGATGACATACTAATATACAACAAACTTTTGGAAGAGCATGTACAACATGTTGACATAGTATTAAAACTATTGGAAGAGAAAAAACTTTATGCAAATCCTTCCAAGTGTTCCTTTGAGGTTTAAGAAGTGGAATATTTGGGTCATATTATATCTCATGAAGGTGTAAATGTGGACCCTAACAAAATTAAATCTATGAGGGAATGACCAATTCCCAAAATCTTGAAGAAACCTAGAGGATTCTTACGATTGACAAGCTATTACTGCAAGTTTTTCAAGAAATATAGTCAAATAGAAGAACCTATAATAGCATTATTAAATAAAGAATCATTTTCTTGGACTGAAGCAACAACCAAAGATTTTGAAAATCTTAAGGAGGTTATGTGTACAACTCCCATCCTGACCACACCTGACTTCACAAAAACAGTTATTTTGGAGTGTGATGCCTCGAGCCATGGAATTGGTGTAGTTTTAATGAAATAAGGAAGGCCCCTTACCTTTGAAATAATCCAACTTAATGGAAAAAACTGACTCAAACCCATTTATGAAAAATAAATGTTGGCCATACTACATAAATTTCAAAAATGGCGCCCTTACCTAATAGGAAGACACTTCAAAGTAAAAATAGATCACGAAAGTTTGAAGTACTTGTTGGAGCAATGATTATCTTCAGAATAGAAAACAAAATGGGTTACAAAGATGTCGGGTTATGACTTTGAAATTATCTACAAAAAAGGAAAACATAATGCTGTGGAAGATTCCCTTTCAAGGAAAGAAGACGAAACAAAAGGTTCATTATATACTATTTCTATTACACAATATGATTGGGAGGAAGAAGAAAGGATAGAATAGAAGCAAGATCAAGAGGTTTGCAAGATTATTCAACAACTACAAGAGGACCCTAGTTCATTAGACAATTTTTTGTGGAAGAATGATTTGTTGCGGTATCACAATTGCCTATATTTATGTAGGAATTCCCAACTCAAATAGAAGGTTCTTATGGAATTGCACACTTCTCCTATAGGAGGACATTCAATATTCTTGAAAACATATCACATGATCAAGAAGGATTTTTTCTGGGAAGATTTTAAAATTGATGTTCAAAAATTTATATCTGAATGTTTGGTCTTCCAATAGAATAAGGGAGAGACAATCAAGTCCCTGGGTCTCCTACAACCATTAGCTATACGAATTCAATGTTGGGAAGAAGTTTCAATGGATTTTATTACAAGTTTACCCAAATCCGAAGGAAAGACCATCATCATGGTAGTAGTGAATTGACTGACAAAGTATGCCCATTTTTCTCTCTTTCTCATCATTTTAAAGAAAGTATAGTAGCCACAACATTCATGGAAATAGTTCAAAAACTACATGGCATCCCCAAGATTATTTTAATTGACAGAGATCAATTTTCACTGGAAAATTTTGGACTAAATTATTTTCTTGTTTGGGTACTCAATTGGCTCACAACTCATCTTACCATCCCCAATCCAATGGGAAAACTAAGATTGTGAAAAAATGTCTAGAAGGATATATTCATTTCTTTGCATATGATAAACAAACACAATGGGTCAAGTGGTTTCCCTTGGTGGAATGGTGGTACAACAAATCCTTCCATACTTCATAAAAAATTCCCCCATTCCTAACACTTTATGGATATCGTCCTTCATCCATTACATCACCCTTGAAAGGGAATACAAAGGTTCAAGAAGTGGAGGACCACAAAGGGGACTAAAAATGTAACATCCCCACTATAATCCGCAAATTAATCAATGTATAATGTAGATATGAGTGTGGACATGGCCAAGTGATGTAATATGTGAAATGTGTTTCTGAACTTTAATAAATAAAATGTGATTCCAACTGTTGGGGGATATGGATAGATATGGGGGTTGATTAATCCACAAGAGAGGGGAATGTCTAGGAGTGTCTAAGAGGGGCCCAAGGGGGAAATTATTTATGGGTGTTAATTCAACCCACTTTTCTGAATTTTATTATCATTAGGGACAACCTTCTATTTTTCGGTTTGAGTGTATGAGAGCCCAATCATTAAAATCATGTTAGAAGGTGGGTGTGAGAGTCACATCCCATAGTTATTGGAAACATGGGGATGAGTACAATACATTTGGGACATAGTGTGAGTCAAATTTGTTGGGGAAAAGAGAGGAAATTTGTATGGGGAGTTACATGCAGTTTTACATGAATGTTTTTGGGGAGGAACAACAAGTAGAGACCAAGGAAGAAGAGCACTAGAGATAGAGAAAGAAGGCTAGGAGAATTATGGAGTGTTTAGGAGATGATGACTGAAGATCCAGGTTGTAATTCCTGAAGAGTGAACTCTTGGGTGAGTTTCACTCTAATAGCAAGTGATTGCTGCTATTTTTGTTGGTCGTTTTCCTCGCAAAAAGTTTCACTGAGTTCCCAGTGCTGAGGTTCCTAGTTACTAGAGAGACCCTAATAAACGAATGGGACACCCGATGGACTGAGAGTAGTGAAGGGTTACATTCCTTGGGTTGGGTGGGCCAAGAGGAAGAGGGATGGAGGAAATTCGGGATAGATGTAGGAGAATACTAGTGGGTTGTGGGATATTGAGTTGTGAGTGGACTATGATAGGTACCCTTATTTTGTGGATTCCTAGCCCCAACTTGGGGGTGACTTACTGTTGATATTTGGAACAAAAATTCTATGGTTGGGTGGAATGTCCTTCCCAAGTAGCTGGTTGCACATCTGTTTTAAAAAGATAAGTGTTTACTTGTTCTCTGAGTTAAATTATGAGTTGGTTGTTGTTCATTTTAATCTATGAATGGGAATGATTTATATATTGTTGTATATGTTTTATTAGCTACATTCTTGTTCATTTCAACATGTTGTAGCTACATTTAGTTATGGGTATAAAAAAAGGTTATATCTATGTATAATTCATAGCCTGTAAGCTACAAGAAATTAGTTAGTAGAATTTTTGAATTTATGTGTATTTTGCATAGTAATGTTCCTCAATTAAGTTGGGGAACATTACAAACAATAGGTTCTCAAACTATTGGAGGAAAACTTAGTTATGGCATAAAATAGGATGAAACAACAAGTAGATAACATCACAGTGAAAGGGAATTTGAAGTGGGGGATTGGGTATTTATGAGGCTATAACCATATAAACAAATGTTCCTCAAGCAACAAAATGACAATAAATTAGCACCCAAATATTATGGCCCCTATAAGGTTTTTCAAAGGATTGAAAGTATGGATTACAAATTGGAGTTGCCTCCATCCCAATCCAAACTATTTTACCAGAGATTAATGAAGAAGGAAAAATCATACTAGAACCAGAAACAAACCTTGAAACAAGGATTCAATTATAGAGTACCTCGTCAATTAATGGAAGAACCTACCAGTGGAAGAGGTGACATGGGAAGATGAGTTATTCTTGTAGAAACACTCGTGTTTAGTCAAGTGTTGAAGACAACACTTGTTTGAAGGGGTGTTGGCACCCAAAGTGATCGGGTAAAATATCGCGCATGCACAAACAAAGTTGTGCTCACACATTCCAAATTTTTTCCAAGTTTTGTGCAAAGAAGGACCAGAAGTGCGTGCCAGACTGAGTTTTGTCAGTTGCATGCCAAGCTCAAATTCTACCAAGCACGCACCAGTCCAATTTTTGTCATTTGTGCTAGAAATCAAGAAATAAATCATCGGGAAATATCCCCTAATGATTATTTCCAATAACATACTGAGACGTGGGACAAATAAAGGATGAGATGGCCAAGAAATGAAGCTTTCCTAGATACAAAAAGACTACATGGAATGTTGGTAGGTGTAAGAAGTGTGTGAGGTAGTCATCACTAGAGAAATTGGAGTAGAGCAAGAGAAACAAATCTCTCAGATAGAGAAAAATTTAAGAGGAAACAACGAGAAAAGAATTGGAGGTTGTTGAAAGGTCAGAGAATTCAAGAATGAGATAGAGAGTCTATGAGTTGTATATTGCATAGAGTCATTCTAGTCGAGCTCACTATGAGCCTGTTGTAATGTTGTACTATTTTTTCATATACATCCAAGTCTATCATAAGTTTGTAGTATGGTGAGGCTGTGCATTGTGCATTGTTTTGTATTTCTGAGAAGATACATGAAGAATACCTGGAACTTTATTGTTGCTAAATATGGTTTCCTAGATGTATACTATATATTTGTGTTGAATGGAATGATAATGCTGAGGAAATTATGGTCTACTTTGTGTCTATTGTGTGTTATCTGAATAAGTGTGTGTATTGTTTTACTTCTTAGTCCTTATGAATTATTAGTCACAATGTGCATCTATAATAGTCGAGATGGATCCTTGTATGTTTAGCCTTCATCCTCATCACAATACCTTATGATCTTTGTGATCCTCTCTGCACCTCAGGTGAGATGTTCCTCAGCCTTGGTCGAGGATTAATATGTTCATGATTTGGGGTTATTATTGGTCAACTCTGGATGAACCTTGGGTCTAAAACCCCCAGTGTGAGGAAGGATGCACACAAACATGAAATTATCCAACAATTGGTTCCATTTTCGAGACCTGAAAGTCTTGTATGGAAAGATGAAGGAAATAAATGAGGTGGAATCCATCGAAGGAGGAAATTCAATATTGGGTCAAGGAAAAAGAGAATCCGTTTTGCCTATGAGAGACTCAAGGATTAAGAGTGAAGGAAAAATAGTGGAAAGACATATATATTTACTTTGATATGCATGGACTTTTCTTTGTTGAATTTCCCTATTTGTTACATGAATGGTTGAAAATACAAGTTGCTATCAATTCGACTGTGTCGCCTTTGGAACCAATAGTTTGGGATAAAACCACTCTTGATAGATTGAAGGTGTTAGATAATAAATGGACTCAAGCTATTGATTTCTGGTTTGCTTGAGTGAAGGAAGGTTATATTTTTGGATTTTCTATAGAGTATAACGATTATTTCAACGAGGATAAAATAAAGTTTGAATAAGGTCCAAGGAAGCAAATGATAGAAGAGTTTCCACTTTGGATCAACATGTTATTCGTAGATATAAGGATGATTTCCATGGATCTCGTTAGGATGGATGAGTAAACCCCGTAGTGCTGGGGGGGGGATTTGGAAAAGACGAGGGAAAGGAGTAAGAAGATGGATATGTTGAGGAGGATCCAGATTTTTTTTGAGATGAGGTGATGAATGGAATGGACCCAGAGGAGTACATGAGAAAAAGAGTCAAGATATAAACAAAAAGAGTTGAGTTGAGAAGGAAATTTGAGTAGAGGGGTAGAGAAGGGTTAGCAAAGGGTGCGCAATGAGGTTTAAGGCCTAGGATGAAGAGAAAAACAACACCAGGTAGTGGTGTGGGAGAGGATCTTATGCCGAAGTGGAGCACATATGAGGAAATGCTTACGAAGAGGCTTGGCATTGAAGATAACCGTAGTAACAATAGTGATAGTGAGGGCCTAGGTGATGAAGTTCTTGCCCTTTGTCTATTGCAGTATGTCACAAATTTAAAAGAGAAGAGAGTGCACAATTGTGGTGTGTGGATAGGAACATAAAAGAGGGAATATATTTGTGGTGCACCGGTAGGATCGGTAGATGATGCGTAGGATCGAAGCACACATTCAGGAGAGGAAGATGAGGTGTAGGTAAATGATGCACTGATAAGAAGAGAGGATGGCACACAGATCTGTGTTGCACCAAAAAGTTTGTAAAGTAGCTCACAACACAGTGACAATGCATTAATAGGAGAATAAAGTAGTGTGTGTAGTGGCAGTGTGTTGTTAGGAGAGGAAAGTGGTGCACGTAGTGGCAGTGCACAGGTAGGAGAAGAAAATAGTGTGCATGGTGGAAGTGCATAAATAACATTTAAAGATGGAGCGTAGATTGTTGGTGCACCAGAAGAAGAAGAAATTGGAGGCTCCCCTAGTGGTGGGGGAGACATATGGACGATTGTAGATATTCTTGCGCGATTGCAAGTAGATAGCTCCCTGGATCACCTCACGAGAAGTTTTAGAAGAATATGGACTTACCCCCCATTTTTTACCACACCCCTTGCACATTTTAAATCAAGAATAAAACAAAATAGACAATGAAGATATTGGAGTAGAAGAAAGAGAAGAAGAAGAAAGAAGCGACGAGACAAGTGAAGAAGAAGGTGAAGTCAGTGTTACTTCACCGAGAGAAGCATTGGTGTTGAGGAATCAAAACCATAGCAATCAGATAGGAGGAAATAGTTCATGCCCAAGTGTTGGGTCATTGATTTGTCACCATATTAGAACTTACAAACATCCATTTCATTTATTTTACTTCCTCTTACTGCTCATTTATCACTCCATTTACCATAATTTCTCATAAAACACCATGAAATAGTTATTTATGCTTTGGTTAAAGCTTGTTTTCCTTTATTTTTAATAAATAAAATATTATTATGCACGATTTTGTTGATGACGGTTTATGAAGCAATTTCCTGTAGCAACAGTAACAACACTCATGATGGTAACCTCCAAGGTTGACATACTAGCGCACCTCCACATGGAAATCCAAAACAAGGGTTTTGTTCCTAAGATCAAAGACATGGATTTGGGTGGATCTAACCTTCCCAGATCGCACATGTGGGCATCTAGCATGAGATAAGGGTACACACAAAAAATTAGTAGTGGTTTTGAAACAACCAATTGTTGCCTCGATTTCCGAACAGATGAAGATGAATATGAAAAATACGAGACATGGGATTTATCTGTAGCATAGAAAATTGAGTACAATTCAAGTTTTTTTCCACAAGGAGGTATGGTTTGAGATATAAGGGTGGTTATTTATCATGATTTTTCCCAAACTGATGTAAAACCCATATTTTGTGAAATAACCAACTTTTGCCTCGATTTTTGAGTCGATGAAGATGAATATGAAAAATCTGAGACATGGGTTTTGTCTGTAGCATAGAAAATGGAGTACCACATAACCCATTTTCCAAAATGAGCTACAATTTGAGAGATAAGGGTGGTTCTTCATAGTGAATTTTCCCAAATTTATGTAAAATGTAGATTTTGTGATTTTTCTCCAAAAATGTAAAATTTGTTTTTTGAGTTTGGGGATTTGGTTATATCCTTCCCCAACTCATTTTTATGTATAAATAAGACTAAGAGGGGGAAATCAATAATAGTTAATAGTCTATTTTTTTATCAATCAATGTGGCGATTGAGGAACAACTATATCTGTAATTCCTGATTTTGGTTAGTAAAAGTTCAGCAGTTCGTGGATTGGATCTATGAAGCATTGACTTGATTTGCAAAACTTTGTTTAAGGAGAAAGGCCCCCCTTCTCTAAACAGGGATCACTGCTACTATATTTGTAATTAGATTCATTTCATTATTTTTTTTTATTGTACTAGTACGTAGACTTATTTTATTTATCATTGTTGTGTGTGTGTTACTTTACAACCACAGTTACATATTGTTGTTCTTACAGTTACTTGTTATTGATTGTGAGCATTTTAATGCAGATGTAGATTGTTGTTACTCAATTATATCATTTCAATACTATGAATTAGACTCATTTTATTCAGTTGTTGCGATTACAAGACTAATGTGTTGATTTGATAACCTCATATCCAGCTAGGCTTGGAATGTTTATAGATCAAAAAGATTAGTTGGTTTTAGATTTGTTTTTTCCAGCAAGGTGTGGTTTCTTTCAATCCGAGTGATATATATTTGCAAGGAGTGAGTTTGGTTCAATTCCGGGAAAGTGTGCAGTTTGTTTCATTTCCAAAGAAAGTGTTTAGTCTTAGAGGAAGTGTGCAGTGTGAGGTTTTTAGAGTGCCTTTCATTTATGCAAGTGTGGATTTGTTTCATTTATGCAAGAGTGAGGTTTGAATATTTATGAAAGTGTTATTTCATTTCAGCAGTGTGTTTTTAATCCAAAGTAGTGTGAGTGTGTTTCAATTCCAAGGCAAGTGTGCAGAGTGTTTCCTTTCAAGCACAAATCTCTTACTTTCAACAAGTTTGTTTAATTTAAGCTAGTGTGATATAGTCTACAACATTTGTTTAATTCTCAAATAATGAATGTATTTCTTTCTTAAGTTTGCATACCAATAGATAATCAATCTTAGACATAAATTGTACCTGCATATACTTTTCATGATAACTTTGAAATAAAAAGACGTACCCCGGGTTGATAATTATTGTATTGGGTGATTGAGTTGTTTTAATTAGAAAATTGAATCTACCAACATTTTTGCGTCGTTCTCAGGGAAGTTATTAAGGGTGCAAGAGTACAATTGACATTGTTTTTGATGCATTTCAAAAGTACTTAGGACAAGTAAGATTGCATGAATAGAGTAGGAGAAGTATATGGTGCCAAAAAAAAATTAAATACTAATCATGCAGGTAGAAGGGAACGAGGAGGAAGAGACTTTGGAAGACTTCATTGAAAACTTCCAATTCAACTTACATAGTGCTAGAATTTTGAAATCAACCAATGATGAAGTGACAACAGTTGAAATTGGAAATTTGTTTGAAAATTTTAAAAATCATATTGTTAGTTCTTTTTCTTCAAAATTGGATGTTTTGCAGCTAAAGAAGAAGTAGGATGAAGCTGAGAAAGCACTATCAATATATTTCTCAAGGTGTAGACATAAACACCCTTTAAAAGAATTCCCTCTCGACAACGCTGAAGTCTGTTGCATCTGTGAGCAACACCACCCTACAAAACTCTTCCCCTCACTACCAATATTGAAAGTAGTGTTCCAAGAATCCAACGAGGATGTTGAGCAAGCCTATTTAATTGCTTCTAGGAAGCCATGCCAAGCCTACCCTTCAGTTATAAACCAATATCCCTCTCTTTTCAATACTTGGAATAACATGTGTAATCCTTAGTAGGTCCCATAGAAAATGCAATATCCTACAAATATATGGTAGTTTCTTAATCCTCCCCATATTCAGTATCCCACACCATGGTCACAATGGCCATCTTAGTTGAATCATAAATTTCCATGGCCTCAAGGATGGTGAGGATATCCTTCTCAAGGGGGGAATTTCCCTATGAAAAATCAAATACCCATACAACAATAATGCCTGCAACCCCCCATGAATGCTTCTCCAAGCAATCCTACCCTGTGATCCCAAATTCTTGTACAACCCCTACCCAAATCCAAACAACAAAGAGGTTCAACAAATTGAAATTCCCATTTTTCCCACCTATTATATATCCCCTGTTGAATGTAATGATGTACACCTGAGATCAGGGAGAGTTTCACCCTAAGAAATATCCAAAACCCGAAGCCAATATAAAAAACATCCCACTAATACAACCCATGATGCAACTCCTCAAAACTAAATTCAAGCTCAGGTTGCTACTCCTATTATTGTTGCTCCTGCTAAAATTGCTCCAAGCCCACCATATAAAGAAAGGAATTTGTTGAGTACGAGAGGGCATGCCACCATAAGGACCTTCTTGAATCTTTGTCCAAAGTTTATAATTTTCATGAAGGAGGAGTTTGCATCTCAAGAACCTATAGATGACCAAAAGATCCATGAACAGAGCCCACAAGGGGGGGCCCTAAAAGTTTCTTCTAGTTATCTGTATCACCATGAAGTAGAGCTTAGAGAATCATGGCCATCATCCAAAGGGGAAAAGACATTAGAGCTAGAAATGGAAGGATTCCTTACATCCTTGTCATCAGACCCATACCCCTTGTACATTCCTAAGTTTGATGAGACCACTTTTGGAGAACTTCATGGCATGCCAAATAAAGAAGAGAACCAGGAAGGAAACTACTACATTGAATCATGGTTCCAAGTAATCCAAGTAGTCCTCAGGCCTCACCACAACATTCTTCAAAAATTCTTGGCACCATCTCCATCAGAGTAGATGGTCCCTCATGTTCTGGTATCTCTCAAAGTATATTTTTCAAGATTGAATATGAGTACACTTATAATTTTGTTATGCACATGGATCCATTGGAAATATTCCTACACTTGAAGATACTTTTTTCTTTCTTCAAGTAGAGTAGTATAATGTAAAGAATAAATAAAAAAATAAAATAGTAAAGATAAAAATAAGTCCAGTTGTGAAATCTAGTTTACTGGCACAACTGTATACAAAATTTTCTTAAAAACTAGGTTACAGGATGGAAAAAATCACAATAAGGTTTTGTAAGTTTATGTTTGTTCAAATTTTTCCCTGTAATTCTTCAAAATAATTTGTGATTTATGCTTGTGTCAGCTGATGTGGAATTCTTTAAGGCCCACCTCCTAAAAAATATCGTCCCATCGAATCCAACACATCATCTGGGATCAAGGTTAGAGTTTCATAGTTCCCCGGGATATTCATGCATCAATGGAAGATTTCCTTGTTGTTAATCATGGGGATTCATCAATGCCTCTTGATTGATGAAACTTGTAGGTGACTCGACTCCAAAACATCCATTTGTGCCTGTTAAGATGCACTAAGGTAATTTAGTGCTCACTGTCATCAAAGGTGAGTTTCTTCATGTTGGTTAATGGCATACATTAATGGAAGGTACTCCAATGACCTCTCTTCATGCTCGAAATCAACACATTTATTTCTATGGTGAGACTTGTACCTTGGGTTTTGTATTAGTTGAAGACAATATGGTTTCATGGTTTTAACATCAGCTTGCAGCTCTCAGTGAGAATGAGAGAAGGAATTCTCTATTTTTAGCAGAACTTCTACTCATCCTTTGTTCTAGCAATTCAACAGTTTTTTTTGCATTCATTTTCCAACAGTCAACAGTCTCTAGATCCCCCACTATAGTGAGTATCATCCTTGATTACTCTTAGGATTTCATTGTTTTTTTGGTCACAATGTACGACTTTTTCATATTGATTTCTATGATCTCATGTTCAGGCACATCACTCTCAACACCATTTCGGCCTACATTAGCTTCGACAAACATCATTCCGTCCATGGCAATCAAATATTTTATGGAGGTAAAACTTGAGGTAAAATAGTGTAAGTTTTTTATTTCTTAAAAGTTTAGGAGAATATCATGAAAAACCACTAAGAATTATTTCATTCACCTATGTTTTCAAACCATAATTTCCACTTCCATATATTCTAATATTTTCCATAACATCTATTCAAAGTTTACCTAGTTGAAAAATAAAAAAACATACCTTGTTTTCAAGTAGTCTTGTTGTTGCCACAAAAGAACCAACAATAAGAAGAAAAGGCATTGTTGTTGCTCCACAAGAACCAACAACAGAATAAGAGAATACATTTTTTTATAGAATACGGATGAGGACATGTTGTGTATACAGTTTGGGGAATATAGGGGTTTCTTTGCACTGCATGGGATCTCACAGTGGACAAATGGGATCAAGCTGCCAAAGACAAGCAAAACAAGCTCATGGTAATTTCTCAATATTAACTCATTCACATTTTAAAAAAAAGTAGAAATTGAATTAATGATATCTTGTAAACTGTGAACTTGATTTTCACGGAATTTGGAGGCGAGAAGAATTATAGCCAAATGAAAAAACCAAATAAAATTTTCACCAACCCAGTTCATAATGTTTTAGATATTAAGCATCATCAATTTCATCCATTTTACCTGTATCTCTAGATCCCCACATCGTATGGATTTGATTTTTGGTGTGGAGAATAATTGGAATAGTAAGAATCTTCCTCCAAAATTTTGCCAAAAACTAGTTTGCATTTTGTGAGAAAATGGTTTAAAAAGTTTGTTGCTACTCCTGCAACAATTGTTGTTACTCACCTGTAGCATCTTATTTGTCATATCTTGGGATATGTGCATTAGGTTGCTATGATTTTTGGTAGGAATATGCATTATATGGTGGTCCATAAAAACACCAAAAATCTTCTTCATTCGAGTTATGGTTTGCATAAAAATTCAAATTTGCAAATCTGTTGTTACTCCACATTACAACTACAACAATTGTTGTTACTCCACTATAACAGCTACACAACTTGTTGTTACTCGTCTGTAGTAACTTATTTTTTTGTATATTGATATTGGTGAACTAGGTTGTCGTGATTTTTGGTAGGCAGAGACGTTAGATGGTGGTCAATGTACTCAACAACAATCTCTTCATTTTGGATTATTGTTTGCATCAAATGTCACATTCTCAAATTTGTTGTTTCTTGTTGTGATTCACTTGTTGTTACTCACTTGTTGTTACTTGCTTGTTGTGACTCACTTGTTGTTACTCATTATAAATTTCTTGATGTTACTCGCTTTTTTTTACTCATCACCACTACTCTCTTGTAGTTACTCATTGATTCTACTTGTTCACTGTATGCACCATGACCTCCTTGGACTTATCACTAATTGTTGCAACTCCACCAGAATTGCTAAAAATCACTTGAGGGCTACTTTTGAAGCCATTGTTTGAATAGGTTTCAAGGTGCTATTGGAAAAAAAGTGTTATATTCTATCAACATCATCAATTGGGAAAGCATAGGGGTTTTGGTTATTGTGCATTGAAAAATGGAAGCAACATTCATCTTGGTATTGGGTTGCATGAGGAGATGCAACATCCTCAATTTGGGGGGTGGATTGCTGTGCATTTCTTACCTGGAACAACAATTTTTTCTCAGCCTTCCATTTGATAAAAAAGTTTTCAGTTTGGGGGAGAGGAAAAATAATTACCTAGAGAGGAATAGGCTACCCCAAAAGAACCTACAATAGAATAAGTTGTTATATGATCAGGGGATCAAATTTTGCTCAAAAATTCAAAGTGCTCAGAATTGCTTCAAATCGAACGAGAGCGTAGGCCTCATCGTTGCGAACCCAATGCAACTCGCTTGGGTCCAAACGGACGTCGGGAGCGAGAGATATCACAATCTATTCGAATCGTCAAATAGGTAAAAAAAGGACGTTGACTGTACAGTCTGTACAGGCTGACGTGGCAGAGGCCGTACGATGATGTGGCAGAGGCTATACGTCCATACGCTGAAGTGGCAGATGATGATGTGGCAATTTTGGATTGGTAGCTGAGGGCGAATGACATTCTGACACATGGTATTTAATGGATGAATGGTGCGGTGCCACATGGCCCAGTCATGGGCTGCCACGTGGCACCATTGTATTGGTTGGTTGTTCCAAAATTATATGGAGTCCACCAGATTCGAACCCTGGACCTCCATGCGCGTGTAGCGCTTTAGCATTTGGCCGCATAACCAACATACCACACATTGTTCCTTGTAATGTATACGGGTTATAATCTATTTGAATTAATGTAATGTTTTATATGGCGGGGGGTCGAGCCGGGGCTTAGCCCCGACCCGTGGTTCTATTGCTTTACACATATGACCAATGGACTGTCGTTTGCGTGGGAGTTTGCATTACAAACGGAGCCCAGCCCCCGGTTTCACATATGACCTCAGTTCAAAACGCCTGTGGTTTACGTATTGCCAATGTTTAAGCCTCCGGTCACATAACCTGTGACATGTGACCTTGTCATGGAGCGTACGGGGGAGTTGAGTTTAAATGTTAGCCCTTTTGTATTTGCGTGAGGTCACATGGACCCATGTGCCCATGAGTTTGGCGGTTAGGGGCTGGCACGCCCATAACCATCCTACAGTTCGCACCGTTGGCGCGGTTGCGTTCGGTGCCAGGTTTTTGCGCTTAAATAAGCATGTGTGCTAGGTTGAATGTACAGAGGTGC
>SNQJ01S0009551.1:0-18261 GCA_010110895.2 Picea sitchensis
TATCCCCTTCTAGTCCCAAGAGACCCATGTGGCTATTACAAACATTGAAGGATGTTGGTGAGGCTCCTAGGAGTGCAGTCAGAGAGCACAGGTCTTCGAAGAAGTATCTGAACTATATGGAACTCATGAGTAGCATCATTGATGCTAAGCCTTCCAATTTTGAGGAATCAATAGATCAATAGGTATGGTGCGATTCCATGGTAGAGGAGTACACCTCTATTATGAGGAATGATTTTTAGGACATAGTGCCAAGACCAGAGGGGAAGTCAATTATGAGTTCTGTTGGGATCCTATAATCATAGGTAACTCGACTCTTTGGTTTCTTATTTGGCTTTTCTCTCGTGATGACGAAATCTAGCTCGGTTGATTCCATTTTCCCTCTCTATCCATTTTCGCCCGATCCTTCATCACCCTACTGCATCCTTCATCCACCTTTGCCCCACTCACTCCCTTATCCATTTGTCCCATTGGCTACATCTCGCCCGCCACTCGTCCATGAATAAACAAGCTTAGGAAAAAATAAACAATAGATTAATAATGTTAGTAATAAAATTTAGTGTAGTTAGATTAATTAAAATATATTAGACTAGTTAATAATTAATTAATTAATTAATAATTAAGATTAATGGTTTAAGTTAGTAATTAAGTTAGATTAAATATTAATTGAAAACAATAATATAAAACAATTAAAAACAAATTCATATTAAATAAACATAAAATATTAAATACAAAATGTAATAAAAATAAAATAACAATTTAAAAATAAAATAAAAACATAAATAAAATAAAAATAAGCATAAAACTTAAATAACAAAAATAAAAATTAAACGACACATAAAACATAAAACGTAAATACAAGAATTAAAAAAAACAAAAAACAAAACATAAAAACATATAATAAAACAAAAAACAAAAATTAAAAAAAAATATAATCTAAACTATCCTAAGTCTACACCCACCACATTTCCCCCGTACATTTCAGACCCCCCTCCCTCATGTCACATTACCTAAGGGGTCCGGACAAGTGGTATTGGGAAGGAATCCTCTCACCTCCTGGTGAAATCGGACCCCCCCTCCCAATATGATGTACCACCTCAGGGGGGTCTGGGAAAACCACTTACCTCTCCAAAACCACCCTCCCCAAAAATCAAAACGCTCGTTTTCGCCAGTTTGACCAGTCGTCTTCCGAAGTGGATTCCGAGAAAATGGAAACGAATTTTAAAAAACTGAGAGAGGTTTTTGTTCAAAACAGGATGAATAACAAAAACCTCTCACATAATTTACACAGGTTCCATGAGAAGGGAGAATTGAAGCCATCTTCGAGCCCCATTTTTCAGTTTTTTCGTTTTTCCTGTTTCAGCCTTGATTTTGCGGGAGCTGTTTCGGCAAGCTGGAGATGAAATTGGAGAAACAAAAGGAGGTTTTTTCCCCAGACAAACTAATATACAATAAAGTCCTTCATTTTTTATACAAGTGTCACTGTTGAAGAGAAAAAAATGTCTAAGTTGACCCCTTTTTTGCAGTAGTTCAACCCGTCTTTCATGGCAGACAATTCAAGATTTTTAGGGATTTTATTTCTATTTTTGGCCAAGGTGGTTGGATTCGACCTCCTGATCCTGGGGAGAGTCTGTTCCATATATTTTAATAAGTCAAATTCACAATGGTTGATGGTTGAGCTCTTGATTCATGCCCCACAAGGGATACTTTGTAATTTTCCAGAAATAAAAAGTTGTATTTGCAGGATTCTTGTGTTAGACTCCCTGGTGATGTTTTTCCTCTCTGGGTAACTGTTTTCTTACTCTGTAGATCCATTTCTTGTTTTTCCCTGATCTAATCATTAAAATAAAGATTAAGAAGATAATTTGTTTCTTGCACTTTGTTTCTGGTCTTTTAATGATCTGCATATTTTCGTCTGAAGTTGAGCATAGGAATTCTTAGCTGCTCCTCTGCTTGATGGACTTTCCCTTCTTTTCCTCTCCTTCACTTTCATTTGATTCAATTTGATCCATCAGTCTTTCTATTCTTCCCTGTGGATATAATCTTATAAATTTGAGATAGATCCATTTTCAAAAAGGGTAGATCCCATGGCCCAATGTAAATTGGAGTTTTCATTCTCCCAAATATACCAAATCCAGAAACAAACCTATGTACAGTAATATCTAGAATAAGATCCAATCTAAATAAAGATACATCAGACAGAGAGATCCCTCTCTGAGTCTCGGAGGGCTAGATCCTTGAATCTAAGCAGTTTTGATGTTACCTCTGTGGCTGCCCCCACAACCTTGGGAAAATTACATAGTGCTAACATAATGGCGACCATACTGGGGAATTTCTCCAGTAGTGCACTTTAAGTTCCAGATTTGATCACTGATGGTGAACAATGAACAGACACAAGAAGGATGAAATATTTCACCTGGCGACTCCAATCAACTCTAGACAGTGCCAACTCAAAGACTCCACTGGAGGAAGAACCTGAAGCATGAACAAGCAATCTGGAAAGAGCAGGTATTCAAGCTCAAATTGTATTCATGATATTAATGGATTTATTTTTAATTACTTCCTCTCTTATCACGATCTTGGTCGAGAATATCAATTTCAACCTGAAGAGCCTCATAGGATTGAGCCCATTCCTATAGCTCTGGTGCACATCCCAGATACACTTGCAGAAAACTCAGTGAGACATGAGCCTCTTGCTTTATCTCCTGCCATTGTTGAAATTCCAGTTAGCTATAATCCCCTTGATTTACCTCCTATACCTGTGAAAATCCCAGACCAATACAAGCCTCTAGATTTGCCTCCTATTCTCCATGATTTCCCTACAAATTATAGCAATAATCTTCCCAGGTTTGATGGAGAAAATGCCAATATCACTGCTGAAAAACACATCCAGAGTTTTGAAGATTTCCTTGACCTTTATGAAGTTGAAAATGATGATGTCTGTATCTGGATGTTTTCCCTATCATTGCAAGGTAAAATAAAAAATTGCTTTAAGAATCTTCCAACTGCAAGCATTAGTAATTTTCATCAATTCATGCAAGTTTTCCTGGATCGATGGGTGATCATGACAAATGTCTTTCTCATCCTAGAGGAATATGACCATTTGAAAAGACAGCCAGGGGAGACAGTACCACAGTTTTCATCAAGGTTCAATAAGGTATATCATGCAATGTCTGTTGATATAAGGCCACCCCTAGGATCAACTCACTTGCATTTCCCAGATGCCTTCGATCCTGAGATGACATTCCATTTAAGAGAAAGGAACACCACAACCCTAGAAGAAATGCAAAATGTTGCAGTCGATGTGGAAGCTAACTTGCTGAACAAAAAGGCAAAGTTACAAGCATTGAGAAAAAGCAAAACAAAAAAGGAGCATGTGAGGTCCTCAGAAGTAAAGCTAGATATTATGGAAAACACTGTAAATAAGATGATGCAGAATATTAGTAACAAAGATGAACTTGATGTTCAAATATCACATGTTTCATTAGTCCCAGAAAAGAAGAAGCTCACTGATCTCAAATAGTTTGCAGCTCATCCTTGGCATCCTAAAACATAAGATGAATGTTTCATGTATTCAATTCACAACGTAGTCAAAGATAAAGTTCCAACTCAGCTTGTTGAAGAGCCACCAACTGATATGATGTGCATGTTTGATGACATTTCATTCATGGATGATTTACCCAAGCACGATCAGTATGAGGAGAATGATATCAAGATGGATTTTCCAGAGAAATTAGCAACATACTGTTGGGAGGAAGAAAATCATTTGCAATCCCAGCAAGACAATCTATCTGTGCATAACAATTATGATATCAATGATCAAAGCGCAGAAAATCTTAGAGTAAGTGGAAACAATCTACCCTTATGTTTCTCATCTTTTCAATTTCTGAAAAGAGACTCTAGGCAAGTTGTAAATAGTGAAGACACATTTTTTTCTGATGAGTCAGTAAAGGACGTCATTGATGACATGGGACCTGTTTTAGACCCAAAATCACAGTCACTAATTTCCCTTGATTTTCAAAGTCTAGATGGAAGTTCAGAGCTCTAAACAAGATTTGAATTAGTGGAATGTAATTCTGTACCATTAGATTACAATTCATTTCAAATTTTGAAGGAGACTCTTGAACGAATCTTGAAGGATAAACACATAGAAAGTCATGAAATTTCATTTGAATCAATGCAACAATATTGTCAGTCTTTTCAGGATCCAATAGCTGATCAGTTTGATGACCTGTGTTGTCAAAATCATTTTTCATTCGCCAATCATGAGTTGAAAAGCAACTATGATCTAGACATGGTTAGACAATCATTTCTATTTTTTGATTCAACAATAGTTTTTTTTTTCTCAAAATTCATTAATAAAACCACAGTTAAATCAACATGTGCAAAATGATACAGATGGTATATGTGCATTATCAAATCACAGAGTTGAAATGGATAAATTTGAATATCAAGAGATAGTTCATGTTTATCATGATCCTATAACTGTCTATATGGAGGAGCTATTGTTTTTAGAATACCCATTGATTCCCAAAGTTTTTGGAATTGTCCACAGTCCCTGAACTTTGTGTTGTGAAGATCAGGATGGAAAGTAGTTCATGATTCCTATGCAAGTTTTATTTTTGATATGGATTGAAAACATTGAAAGAGCAGAGTTATTAGAGCAGTTGTTTGACTCGCTGCACTGGCATTATTGTATCATTTAGAACAACAAAATTATCAACAATTTAGGGTAGGTAGCAGTTTTGAATAAGCTCAGTAATTTGAGCATCTTTTTTAGTATTGTATGGTTTCCAACAGAGTTTGAAGTTGATAGTATCTAGTTCAGTGTTCAGTAAAAAAAGAGCCAGTTCGAAGATTATAGCTGCAATGACTCCATGGCCCAATGAATAAAGCACATGTTTGCATGTTCAGAGTTCAGTGGTTCTTGACACCTCCTGAAAGAGTTGCCATCCCCAAGTGGAGCCTATGTTGGGGTCCTATAATCATAGGTAACCTGATTCTTCAGTTGCTTATTTGGCGTTGCTCCCGTGATGACGACATCTGGCTCAATTGATTCCATTTCCCCCCTCTCTATCCATTTTCACCCGATCCTTCATCACCCTGCTGCATCCTTCATCCACCTCTGCGCCACTCACTCCCTTATCCATTTGTCCCATTGGCTACATCTCGCCCGCCACTCGTCCATGAATAAACAAGCTTAGGAAAAAAGAAACAATAGATTAATAATGTTAGTAATAAAATTTAGTGTAATTAGATTAATTAAAATATGTTAGACTAGTTAATAATTAAGATTTGTTGTTTAAGTTAGTAATTAAGTTAGATTAAATATTAATTGAAAACAATAAAACAATAATATAAAACAATTAAAAACAAATTCATATTAAAAAAACATAAAATATTAAATACAAAATGTAATAAAAATAAAATAACAATTAAAAAATAAAATAAAAACATAAATTAAACAAAAATAAGCATAAAACTTAAATAACAAAAATAAAAATTAAACGACACATAATAAACGTAAATACAAGAATTAAAAAAAAAATAAAAAATAAAAACATATAATAAAACAAAAAATAAAATAAAATAAATAAATACAATCTAAACTATCCTAAGTCTACACCCACTACATTTCAGACCCCCCCCTCCCTCACGTCACATCACTTTAGGGGTCCGGGAAAGTGGTATTGGGAGGGACACTTGTCACCTCCTGGTGAAATCGGACCCCTGCTCCCAATACCACTTACCACCTCAGGGGGGGTCCGGGAAAACCGCTTACCTCTCCAAAATCGCCCTCCCAAAAAATCAAAACCGCTCGTTTTCGCCAGTTTGACCAGTCGTCTTCCGAAGTGTATTCCGGGAAAATGGAAACGAATTTTAAAAAATTGAGACAATTTTTGTTCATCACGGGATGAATAACAAAAAAATCTCCCATAATTTCATAGGTGCTATGAGCAGGGAGAAACGAATTCATCTTCGAGCCCCATTTTTTAGTTTTTTCGTTTTTCCTATTTCAATCCTGATTTTGTGGGAGCTGTTTCAGCGAGTTAGAGACAAAATTAGAGAAACATAAGGAGGTTTTTTCCCTAGACAAACTCATCTACAATAACCTCCTTCAGTTTTTACACAAGTGTCACCATTGAAGATAAACAAATGTCTTAGTTGACCCCTTTTTTGTAGCAGTTCGACCCATCTTTCATGGCAGACAATTCAAGCTTTTAGGGATTTTATTTCTATTTTTGGCCGAGGTGGTTGGATTCGACCTCCTGAGTCTGGGGAGAGTTTGTTCCATATATTGTAATAAGTCAAATGCACAATGGTTGATGGTTGAGCTCTTGATTCATGCCCCATAGGGGATACTTTGTAATTTTCCAGAAATAAAAAGTTGTATCTGCAGGATTCTTGTGTTAGACTCCCTGGTGATGTTTTTCCTCTCTGGGTAACTATTTTCTTACTATGTAGATCCATTTCATGTTTTCCCCTGATCTAATAATTAAAATAAAGATTAAGAACATAATTTGTTTCTTGCACTTTGTTTCTGGTCTTTTAATGATCTGCATGTTTTCGTCTGAAGTTGAGCATAGGAATTCTTAGCTGCTCCTCTGCTTGATGGACTTTGCCTTCTTTTCCTCTCCTTCACTTTCATTTGATTCAATTTGATCCAACAGTCTTTCTATTTTTCCCTGTGGAGATAATCTTATAAATCTGAGATAGATCCATTTTCAGAAAGGGTAGACCCGATGGCCCAATGTAAATTCGAGTTTTCAATCTCCCAAATATACCAAATCCAGAAACAAACCTATGTACAATAATAGATAGCCTAAGATCCAATCTAAATAAATCTATATCAGATAGAGAGATCCCTCTCTGAGTCTCAGAGGGCTAGATCCTTGACTCTAAACAGTTTTGATGTTACCTCCATGACTGCCCCCACAACTTTGGGCAAATTATAGAGTGATAACAAGTTCCAGGTGGCTCTACAAGATCAAGCATGTTGCAGATGGTAGCATCGAGAAGTTCAAGGCGAGGTTTCTGGTGAGAGGATTCTTCCAGAAAGAGGGAGTGGAATGCGAGGATACATTTTCTCTAGTCACTAGGTATGTTTCTACTCGAGCTATTATTTTTATTGCTTCAGTTATGAGGTGGAGGGTACATCAGATGGATATGAAAATAACTTTCCTTGACAAGATTATTGAGGAAGAAATATACATAGAGAAACCTTAGGGCTTTGAGGTAGATGGGAGGGAGTCTCATGTGTGTAGGATTAAGAAAGATTTTCATAGACTCAAACATGCACCCAACGAATAATATTCCAGGATTGATGGATACTTGTATAGTATGGGATTTACCAAGAGTGAGACATATCCTAACTTGTACTTCGTACTCATTGGGATGGATCCACTCATATTGGTTATGCACATAGATGATTTGTTTCTCATAGGTGCAGAGTCTCTTATTGCAGGGTGCAAATAAGATTTAGTTAGTGAGTTTGAGATAATGACATTGGCTTGATGCATTATTTATTAGGATTAGAGGTATGGCAATAATTGGTTGAGATCATCCTTGGTCAAGAAAATTATGCAGTAGAGATTTTGAGGAGGTTTAGGATGGAGGACTGTATATCGATGGCTACACCTATGGTTACCAATATGAAGAAGGTTGTAACTTTAGATTCATAGTTCGTGGATCCCATGATATACAAGAAATTGATAGGGTCCTTGATGTATTTGGTCAACAATATGGATTTTGTTGTGAACACCTTGATTCAGTTCATGGTGGAGACGAGGCATGTGCATTGGATAGAAACACAACATGTGCTCAAGTACTTGAGAGGTATAATGGAGTATGGATTGAGGTATCTTGGAGGATATGGAGTGGATTTGCAGGGATACACATAATCAAATTGGGAATGAAGTTTAGTAGATAGAAAGAGCACCTTGGGGTGCTGCTTCAACTTGGGATCAACATTTATCACTTGGTTCGGTAGGAAATATAATTCTTTAGAACTCAATTCAGTAGAGGAAAAGTATATGGCAATGACTATCTCTAGCTATGAATCCATTTGGCTTCACAAATTGCTTATAGGTTTATTTGATCAGGAGTTGGAGCCTAAGGTGATATACTGCGATAATCAGAGTTGTATCAAACTCTCGGTGAATCCAGTATTCCATGACAGGTCCAAGCATATTGAGATCAAATACCACTTCATCTGAGATAGAATCCAGAAGGGAGCAATGAAGCTTCAATATATTTCCACATATGAGCAGTTTGCAGATATTATGACCAAACCCTTGGTGAAAGGGAAGTTTATGTTCTTTAGAGACAAGCTTGGAGTGGTGCAGAATGCCTTCCTTTCTAAGAGTGAGTGTTGATGCATGGTAGCATCAAACATGTATTTCCGCACAAGTCTATGTGTCTAGACATGTGGAAATCATCCAAATCCTTCTATCCTCGACTTTACTTTAATTAATGAAATTATTAAAGTAAAGTGCTTTTAATTAGTAAGTTGAGTTTTAATTAAGGAAATGCTTTAATTAGCATTAATGGATTAAATAATAGTCATTGATCTCAAGTGAGGTGAGAAGTAATCTCAAGCGTCAATCACTTTGGAGATTAGGGTTAAATCATAACTCAATATTATAAAAGCAAAGCTAGGGTGAAGGAGGAAGACATGTGATACATTGATACAGAGCATAGAAGGAATTTTTCTCAAAGTAATGGATCATGAAGGATTAGGATTCAAGGAGATCTTGGATATGTGGAGAATAAATTCCATCTAGAGATCTAGGCCAGAGGAAGAGAGAGAATAGTCGTACAACAGAAGGACCAGCCACCGTGGAACGATGCAGGTTTTCTAGAAGAATCACACGGTCAACACGAGTTTCAAATTTACAGTCGTTTAAATAGCGCATGACAACGTGGATATCAATGTGACAGTCACGTTGTTGTCGTACATATTCATACAACAAGTTTGATAGTAGATCAAACCAATCATGTTTTTGATGTACTTTGTCTCTTTTCTCTTTGGGCCATTTTCCCAGTAAGGGAGCCCTTGTAAGCTTTGAAGTTATTTGAATGATAAGCTTAGTTGATGGGCATAATATCTTTGTATATTATGCATGAGATTTTTTGTTTCCAGTTTTTCTTCCGCTAGATTTATTTGAGTTGAATATTTCAACAGTGTACTTTTGTTTTGTGAGCTGCTAACTTGATTTGTAGCAAGGAATCACTAGATAACAAATCACCTGAGCACTAAAGTAAGAGGTTTTCAACAATATCGACAACCTCTCAATAATCTACGTGAGTGCCTCTCTTTGTTGATTGGAAGTCATAAACAATATGTCAACATCCTCTAATTTTAAGATGTTAATGCAATGCCAATTTACATATTGACCTTTTTCTTTTTCTCTTTCTGTTGATTTGTTTCTCATCTACCATCTCTAGCATGTATACATCATTACATGGGTTTGTATTTGTTGCATACCATTATATTTGAATTTCTATAACTTCTTCATTTTCTTTAATGATCTTCATAATTGTTGCATTCTGTAATAGATAACCACATGAATCTTTAGTCACTAAAATTGGAATCATACAATTATCCTTAATATATTATACCAAGCCCTTGTAAAGGTCTTCCATGGATTCATGTTGTGCATGCGATCTTCTAGACCCAATATACATTTATCTTGCCTCTAGTTGTGAAGACTCAATAATACCTTGAGATTCATGTTGTTCAACAACATTTCTTTCCTTGTGTTTATTTGACATATTTTGTGGCCAACTAATTGGAGTATTAAAATATTTTTCTCCATTTGTTGAGCTTGAAATTATGTCACTTTGATCATTGAAAAAATACTCCCACNACATTGAAGGATGTTGGTGAGGCTCCTAGGAGTGCAGTCAGAGAGCACAGGTCTTCGAAGAAGTATCTGAACTATATGGAACTCATGAGTAGCATCATTGATTCTAAGCCTTCCAATTTTGAGGAATCAATAGATCAATAGGTATGGTGGGATTCCATGGTAGAGGAGTACACCTCTATTATGAGGAATGATTTTTAGGACATATTGCCAAGACCAGAGGGGAAGTCAATTATGAGTTCTGTTGGGGTCCTATAATCATAGGTAACCTGACTCTTTGGTTTCTTATTTGGCTTTTCTCCCGTGATGATGAAATCTAGCTCGGTTGATTCCATTTTCCCTCTCTATCCATTTTCGCCCGATCCTTCATCACCCTACTGCATCCTTCATCCACCTTTGCCCCACTCACTCCCTTATCCATTTGTCCCATTGGCTACATCTCGCCCACCACTCGTCCATGAATAAACAAGCTTAGGAAAAAAGAAACAATAGATTAATAATGTTAGTAATAAAATTTAGTGTAGTTAGATTAATTTAAATATATTAGACTAGTTAATAATTAATTAATTAATTAATAATTAAGATTAATGGTTTAAGTTATTAATTAAGTTAGATTAAATATTAATTGAAAACAATAATATAAAACAATTAAAAACAAATTCATATTAAATAAACATAAAATATTAAATACAAAATGTAATAAAAATAAAATAACAATTTAAAAATAAAATAAAAACATAAATAAAATAAAAATAAGCATAAAACTTAAATAACAAAAATAAAAATTAAACGACACATAAAACATAAAACGTAAATACAAGAATTAAAAAAAACAAAAAACAAAACATAAAAACATATAATAAATCAAAAATCAAAAATTAAAAAAAAATATAATCTAAACTATCCTAAGTCTACACCCACTACATTTCCCCCGTACATTTCAGACCCCCCTCCCTCATGTCACATTACCTCAGGGGTCCAGACAAGTGGTATTGGGAGGGACACCTCTCACCTCCTGTTGAAATCGGACCCCCCCTCCCAATATGACGTACCACCTCAGGGGGGTCTGGGAAAACCACTTACCTCTCCAAAACCACCCTCCCAAAAAATCAAAACGCTCGTTTTCGCCAGTTTGACCAGTCGTCTTCCGAAGTGGATTCCGAGAAAATGGAAACGAATTTTAAAAAACCGAGAGAGGTTTTTGTTCAAAACAGGATGAATAACAAAAACCTCTCCCATACTTTACACAGGTTCCATGAGACGGGAGAATTGAAGCCATCTTCGAGCCCCATTTTTCAGTTTTTTCGTTTTTCCTGTTTCAGCCCTGATTTTGCGGGAGCTGTTTCGACAAGCTGGAGATGAAATTGGAGAAACAAAAGGAGGTTTTTTCCCCAGAAAAACTAATATACAATAAAGTCCTTCATTTTTTTATACAAGTGTCACTGTTGAAGAGAAAAAAATGTCTAAGTTGACCCCTTTTTTGCAGTAGTTCAACCCGTCTTTCAAATTCAAGATTTTTAGGGATTTTATTTCTATTTTTGGCCGAGGTGGTTGGGTTCGACCTCCTGATCCTAGGGAGAGTATATTCCATATATTTTAATAAGTCAAATGCACAATGGTTGATGGTTGAGCTCTTGATTCATTCCCCACAAGGGATACTTTGTAATTTTCCAGAAATAAAAAGTTGTATCTGCAGGATTCTTGTGTTAGACTCCCTGGTGATGTTTTTCCTCTCTGGGTAACTATTTTCTTACTCTGTAGATCCATTTCATGGTTTTCCCTGATCTAATAATTAAAATAAAGATTAAGAACATAATTGGTTTCTTGCACTTTGTTTCTGGTCTTTTAATGATCTGCATGCTTTCGTCTGAAGTTGAGCATAGGAATTCTTAGCTGCTCCTTTGCTTGATGGACTTTCCCTTCTTTTCCTCTCCTTCACTTTCATTTGATTCAATTTGATCCAACAGTCTTTCTATTTTTCCCTGTGGAGATAATCTTATAAATCTGAGATAGATCCATTTTCAGAAAGGGTAGACCCCATGGCCCAATGTAAATTCGAGTTTTCAATCTCCCAAATATACCAAATCCAGAAACAAACCTATGTACAATAATAGATAGCCTAATATCCAATCTAAATAAATCTATATCAGATAGAGAGATCCCTCTCCGAGTCTCAGAGGGCTAGATCCTTGACTCTAAATAGTTTTGATGTTACCTCCATGACTGCCCCCACAGCTTTGGGCAAATTATAGAGTGCTAACAAGTTTCAGGTGGCTCTACAAGATCAAGCATGTTGCATATGGTAGCATCGAGAAGTTCAAGGCAAGGTTTCTGGTGAGAGGATTCTTCCAGAAAGAGGGAGTGGAATGCGAGGATACATTTTCTCTAGTCACTAGCTATGTTTATACTCGAGCTATTATTTTTATTGCTTCAGTTATGAGGTGGAGGGTACATCAGATGGATATGAAAATAACTTTCCTTGACAAGATTATTGAGGAAGAAATATACATAGAGAAACCTCAGGGATTTGAGGTAGATGGGAGGGAGTCTCATGTGTGTAGGATTAAGAAAGATTTTCATAGACTCAAACATGCACCCAACGAATAATATTCCAGGATTGATGGATACTTGTAGAGTATGGGATTTACCAAGAGTGAGACATATCCTAACTTGTACTTCGTACTCATTGGGATGGATCCACTCATATTGGTTATGCACATAGATGATTTTTTTCTCATAGGTGCAGAGTCTCTTATTGCAGGGTGCAAAGAATATTTAGTTAGTGAGTTTGAGATAATGACATTGGCTTGATGCATTATTTATTAGGATTAGAGGTATGTCAGTAATCGGTTGAGATCATCCTTGGTCAAGAAAATTATGCAGTAGAGATCTTGAGGAGGTTTAGGATGGAGGACTGTATATCGATGGCTACACCTATGGTTACCAATATGAAGAAGGTTGTAACTTTAGATTCATAGTTCGTGGATCCCAGGATATACAAGAAATTGATAGGGTCCTTGATGTATTTGGTCAACAATATGGAAGATATTTGTTTTGTTGTGAACACCTTGATTCAGTTCATGGTGGAGACGAGGCATGTGCATTGGATAGAAACACAACATGTGCTCAAGTACTTGAGAGGTATAGTGGAGTATGGATTGAGGTATCTTGGAGGATATGGAGTGGATTTGCAGGGATACAGATAATCAAATTGGGAATGAAGTTTAGTAGATAGAAAGAGCACCTTGGGGTGCTGCTTCAACTTGGGATCAACATTTATCACTTGGTTCGGTAGGAAATATAATTCTTTAGAACTCAATTCAGTAGAGGAAAAGTATATGGCAATGACTATCTCTAGCTATGAATCCATTTGGCTTCACAAATTGCTTATAGGTTTATTTGATCAGGAGTTGGAGCCTAAGGTGATATACTGCGATAATCAGAGTTGTATCAAACTCTCGGTGAATCCAGTATTCCATGACAGGTCCAAGCATATTGAGATCAAATACCACTTCATCTGAGATAGAATCCAGAAGGGAGCAATGAAGCTTCAATATATTTCCACATATGAGCAGTTTGCAGATATTATGACCAAACCCTTGGTGAAAGGGAAGTTTATGTTCTTTAGAGACAAGCTTGGAGTGGTGCAGAATGCCTTCCTTTCTAAGAGTGAGTGTTGATGCATGGTAGCATCAAACATGTATTTCCGCACAAGTCTATGTGTCTAGACATGTGGAAATCATCCAAATCCTTCTATCCTCGACTTTACTTTAATTAATGAAATTATTAAAGTAAAGTGCTTTTAATTAGTAAGTTGAGTTTTAATTAAGGAAATGCTTTAATTAGCATTAATGGATTAAATAATAGTCATTGATCTCAAGTGAGGTGAGAAGTAATCTCAAGCGTCAATCACTTTGGAGATTAGGGTTAAATCATAACTCAATATTATAAAAGCAAAGCTAGGGTGAAGGAGGAAGACATGTGATACATTGATACAGAGCATAGAAGGAATTTTTCTCAAAGTAATGGATCATGAAGGATTAGGATTCAAGGAGATCTTGGATATGTGGAGAATAAATTCCATCTAGAGATCTAGGCCAGAGGAAGAGAGAGAATAGTCGTACAACAGAAGGACCAGCCACCGTGGAACGATGCAGGTTTTCTAGAAGAATCACACGGTCAACACGAGTTTCAAATTTACAGTCGTTTAAATAGCGCATGACAACGTGGATATCAATGTGACAGTCACGTTGTTGTCGTACATATTCATACAACAAGTTTGATAGTAGATCAAACCAATCATGTTTTTGATGTACTTTGTCTCTTTTCTCTTTGGGCCATTTTCCCAGTAAGGGAGCCCTTGTAAGCTTTGAAGTTATTTGAATGATAAGCTTAGTTGATGGGCATAATATCTTTGTATATTATGCATGAGATTTTTTGTTTCCAGTTTTTCTTCCGCTAGATTTATTTGAGTTGAATATTTCAACAGTGTACTTTTGTTTTGTGAGCTGCTAACTTGATTTGTAGCAAGGAATCACTAGATAACAAATCACCTGAGCACTAAAGTAAGAGGTTTTCAACAATATCGACAACCTCTCAATAATCTACGTGAGTGCCTCTCTTTGTTGATTGGAAGTCATAAACAATATGTCAACATCCTCTAATTTTAAGATGTTAATGCAATGCCAATTTACATATTGACCTTTTTCTTTTTCTCTTTCTGTTGATTTGTTTCTCATCTACCATCTCTAGCATGTATACATCATTACATGGGTTTGTATTTGTTGCATACCATTATATTTGAATTTCTATAACTTCTTCATTTTCTTTAATGATCTTCATAATTGTTGCATTCTGTAATAGATAACCACATGAATCTTTAGTCACTAAAATTGGAATCATACAATTATCCTTAATATATTATACCAAGCCCTTGTAAAGGTCTTCCATGGATTCATGTTGTGCATGCGATCTTCTAGACCCAATATACATTTATCTTGCCTCTAGTTGTGAAGACTCAATAATACCTTGAGATTCATGTTGTTCAACAACATTTCTTTCCTTGTGTTTATTTGACATATTTTGTGGCCAACTAATTGGAGTATTAAAATATTTTTCTCCATTTGTTGAGCTTGAAATTATGTCACTTTGATCATTGAAAAAATACTCCCACMAAAAAAAATCAACAACATTGAAGTACTCATATGTATCTTTAATAGAGTTTTCATTTCCTCCAAGTATTCCGAATAATTTGCATCTCTACTATGTCTTCCTGCATTATGGATTTCAACACTTGATTGGAATAACAATAACTTCGATGCATACATTTGATGATCTATGATGAACTTAACAAATGTCAAACTTGATGTAGGCCCCCATTCTATACTTGTTGAGTACCACTTGGCCCATATAATTGTTTTCCTATCAATTATTTTGATCCATAATTGATGTTAGAAGCTAATGTCATTAAGTTGTTCCTTTTCTTCACCATATGATCCTTGAATAAATCTTTGCAAGTCTCTAGTTTCTTCGAATGTGTGGAAAACATGCTTCAGATAATATATTTTCTTAATATTTTCAATTAATGATGTCAAGCTCCCACATTCTTCGTCTTCAATTTTACGACAAAACATATAAACATTTGATCAATATGGTCATGTGTGTGCCCAACAAGAAGGAAAACAATTTTTACCTTCTAAAAAAATCATAGTTCAATAAGCATACTTAGATATCCAAACATAATCTAATTTTTGTTTTCATGGCTAGAGTTGTCCAATTGTAAATACAAAACTTGAGGAAGATTATGAGACCAATGAATAAACACATGACAAATTATGGTGATGCTTAGATTTGCATCATTGGGAATTTTTGGAGCTATGAAGTAAACCCTTGGAGACATTTGACCATTAAAAACAATACGACCAACCAAGTGAAACTAAATAATTTTTTCCTCTAAATTATTTGGTGTATGAACAAAATGTGGAAACACCTTTTTTTTTTTCTTTTTTCTTTTTAATATCTGATCCATGCCACGAATTGTCAAACCCACATATTTATCTAGAGCATCATAATGCTTCTTTCGATGTTTATACAACTTTTGTATTTCACTCAAATGTTGATTATGATGTTTTTGAAGTGCTCTAATAATAGAATTTGCAAATAACATAAAATGAGAATATTGATAACAGTTTTTTATAATTGATAACTATCCAATTATAACATATAGTAATGTAGAGACATACATCTTTCTACCAATTTTGATTTATCTCTTCTTTCCTTGAGAGAAACACACAAGCTTACCCTCGTAGGCTAGCTTGAGTGGCTGGGTGCTATAAAATGAAAGTAGAAGGTCTCAAGTCAAGTCCCCGACTTCACTACCTATATGATGTAGTTTATATTTGTGGGCCTCACACAATGTCCATGTTGGGTTAGGTGCACTAATTCTATGCCACCTGCTTTATATTAAGTACCATCCTCTAAATGAGGGGAAGTGCTTGGGGTTTTCCTAGGGATCTAGTTTTAAAGGAAAAAAAAAGGAAGCACATTTAATGCAAACCCCCATCCTTGACTTCTTAGAAATATAAACATTGTTGAATTCTTTTTTCCATACTCTTGTAAAATATGCATATGTAATGAAATTACCATTTCCTTCAACAACATCAACATATTCTTTGTATAAGTTGTAGATTTCTCACCTTGTGAAATTATCTAGAATAGGTACCATGTCTCTATCTCGAATAAACTCTCCATGTATGGAAAATAAGTCATGTATCCATGACATTGCAATGTTTCTCAATGGTTCATTGTCTTGTCCATGATGTACTTTTGAATAAAATATAAGATCGTTTTCTAGTCATGTCTAGATTATTGATAGACTAGATTACAAATTGGATTAATTATTTTGAATGATTTTCTGCATAATAACACAGTTCAAATGCGATAATCATACCATGTCATTGTAGATATCTTGCACAACACTAAATATGAATTTTACATGTTTTAATTCATTGACACATATGCCTTCATTTTCTCCAAGGCATACTGTTGGAAATATTGTTGTCATTGATTTCAAAGATAGGGGGAGCCCACAAATGTCCAAGATAAATACTTCAAGCCTACATATGTCCAAAATAAAGATGGGAAGATGGAGATTGCTGAAAGTATTATTTTTGGATTATCAGTTTGGATACCCTGTCTCTGAAGGAATTTTCCCTACTTAAATAGCTCAAATGGGAGCACAAGTTATATGGTTGGAAATATTATCCCAAGATATTTCCAATGGTATATGAAATTCCCTCTAACTCCCTAGGAATGAGGATATATGGATTTTTTCGTTCGAAAACCCAACTAGAAAATTGAGGTTGACTCAACCAATCTTTACAGGTCGGCGTTGAAAGTGGGGACACAATTACTATAAATACATGATAGATGTCTTCATTTTCTCATCTACTTAATATTGAAAGTTATAAGTGAAATAAATATGGGCACATAGCACGTGACTGCAGAAGCAACATGATAAAGTCTCCTAGAAAAAACATGGAATAAGATGTTCTTACCAAGCATAGAGAAGAACACACTAGGGTGTGGAAAAGGAAGCACGAAGAACCGAAGAAAGAAGAATGTGGACTTGCACTTTATGCTCAAAATGAAAGGAACCAATGGTACAATGAAAATGGATGTTCAAAACACATGACAGGGGACTAGACCAAGTTTCTCACCTTGAAGGAAGAAAAAGGAGGTAGTGTTACTTTTGGAGATAAGGCTTCTGCAAGGATAGTTCGAAAAGGTACTGCTAGTCTTGATAATGGAAAGACTAAGACACATATTGTATTATATATTGAAGGGTTAAAGAATAATATTATAAGTGCCATCCAAATGTGCAATTAAGGTTACAATCTCATATTTCATTCGAAAGGGTGTGAGATAAGAAAAACAACTTCAGGAAGATTAGTGGTGAATGAAAACAAAACCGCAAGAGATGTACACATACTCGATAAAGTCAAAGGGGACAAATGTTGTATGGGAGTGATATCTCTCTCATATTTTCAGTAAAGAGAAGTACAATATTAGTTGGAGCATCCCTTTACCATTGATGTCAAAGGGGGAGAAGTTGCAGATGAAGGAATAATTGCAGACACAGGAAAAGTTGCAGAAAGGAGGAGTATCATAATTGACTAAGGGTTGCCATCAATGACAAAGGGGGAGATTGTTGGAAATACTATTGTTATTGATTTCAAATACAAGGGGAGCCCACGTATTTCCAAGATAAATATTACAAGCCTATAAATGTCCAAAATAAATTTTGCAAGATGGAGATTGTTGAAAGTATTATTTTTGGATTTTTGATGATTAGTTTGGATACCCTATATTTGAAGGAATTTTTACCCTACATAACTAG
>SNQJ01S0009551.1:22959-35064 GCA_010110895.2 Picea sitchensis
TATTTTCATTCATTTGTCGACGTTTCTGATCCATATCAAGATCCATCTTCAAGACACAAATCCTGAAGACGGATCTCGATATGGATCTGAAACATCGACAAATGAATGAAAATACTGTGGTTTCTCCGAATAAAACATTTTTTTTAGAAAGAAAAGAAAATGAAAGAAAAATGATGGAGCAATTCTAAGAATCGTCCTACTCTTTTTTTTAAACTAGAACATAGTTTGTATTAAGTAAAAAATGTAGCAACCAAAGCTTAAAGTGAGTTACATTATGCTGGATTCTATTGTATTCAACAAAATTAGACATATTTTTGATAGTACAAAGAAAAACTTCCAATATATTATAAAAAAGATGTTCCAAGTTGGACTACAAATCGATTGTTTCACATAAACTCCTAAAAGACATATGACTCTAAAATACATATAACTAGTGATAAACAAAAGCACTACCCTCTTCTTTTTACCCCTCATTGGACTGGGGGGGAGCTTTGTCCTTCTATCTCCATAGGGTCTCTCAGTTGATGGACTATCTCTTCCTCCTTGGGCTTAGCCTGGATTGAATTCTTAGTTTCCCTATTGTTGGATTGTTAGGATATTTAGTCACTTAAGAGTTAGTTAAGATCAACTTGGTCAAATGTGTCGTTAGGTAAAAGTGTGTTTCTTTAGTATGCATTTTTAGTTAGGTAATTCGACGGTCATGGTATGTTCCTGACATAGAGTGATCCAATGGTTCATATTCTCCTCGATTTTAATGGCTACATTGATTTGTGGCTTAACACCTGATTGGTCCATGATCTCTATTTAAAGAGCACGGAGGATCCTTTTTCGATGATTGATTGTGAGAAATTCTCTTGTAAATATCTTTGTAATATTTTCTTTTGCATTAATAAATTACTCCAAGTGGCCATATTAGCTTGGGCCATGGATGTTTCCCCATAGGGGTTTTACCACATAAAAAAATCGATGTGTTGATCTTTGATCTAGTTGTGTGAGTGGTTACTGAAGGTGTTCTTCCTCTGTTGGAATGCTTGTGTTTTCGAACATGGTATCACAGCGCATTTGAAGACACTCTCTTTGTAGATTGAGATCGTGAAGCCATGTTGCCACATCTATGGTTTCTGTCATTTTCGTACATTTCTAAGTTGAGAGGATTGTTCCATTGTGTCCGGAGCATTCGTTTAAGTAAGGAACACCTTTCATTTCACTCGAAAAAGGTTTAGGAAACCCTGAATATGCCCTTTTAAATTTTTACAGAGACAATATTTCGGTTTTCTATTTTTTATTTTTGGGTTGCTACTCTTTTTGATCTACATATTCTCTTTTCCTTACGCTTTGTGCAATCATAAAAAAATTGAAACAAAGCAGAAAGGGTTTTTCTATATGTGTTTTCTCTTTTCCATGCGCTCTTTGCGATCTCGGTAAATAAAAAACAGAAGGAAAACTTGCATTTTCTGAGTAAGTCGACCGAGATATAACCCTTGTTTCCATCGAGAAACGATTTTTTTTCTTGTGTGAAATGAGTTTTTTTTTATCATGCTCTCCAACAACAACAACAACAATCCACTTTCTTAACAATATAATGTGTTTTTCACTAATTCACTTGGTTAAAAAATGCTTTATTAAGTAAGAGGTCTTGAGTTAAATTCTTTTTTTTTGTTACTTTTTTTTGAAAAAGTTCATGCACCCATTATAAAGTGTATTTCACTTAAATTATAAAAGTGAAACACTATAAGTATCTTGGATATTTTATTTTAAGTTATTCATTTTGCATGCAACGTTCATTTATAAAGTAATTTCATTGTAAAACTGATCCCCGCTTATTCTATAAAAGTGAGTCACTTCATAAGAAAATTATTTGTAAAAGTGAGGTTATTAGGAGCGGTATCACCACATAGACCAACTTCTACTTGCCACATGGGTCTTTTGTTACCATTTATGCCTTTTTAAAAAATGGCGTAACTTTCACATCTGAAGTCCATTTTCAGTGCCGTTTTTTTTTAAATAGCCTATTTTTTTTAGAACTTTCCATCCAAACCATCGTTTCATCCTTTAAATCCATATTCTTTGCATATTTAATATGGCTTCTCCTAGTGCACTTTTGATTTCTAGTACCAACTACTTCTCATGGAAATACCATATGGAGGATGTGTTGAGAAGTAAAGGATTGTGCTAGATTACCTTGGGAAAAGAATTAGAACTCAATGATGATGATGAAAACGTCAAATGGGCCAATAAGAATGATGAAACATGTGGAATAATCATAATGTCCATCTCTCCTGATTTAAGGTTTCAACTTCAAAGAATTGATGCTCCCGATGCAGCTTGGACTAAGATTGAAGTTATGTTTGGTAAACACAATATTATTCGATCCCACCATATAGAAAATCAATTAATGAATCTAAGTCCTACTGATTTTTCTTGCATTTAATATTATTTATCCAAGTTCAAAACACTTAGAATTTTATGTATAGATTGCAAAATAGATCTAAAGGAAGACCAATGCATCTATATTATTCTTTCTAAGCTTGGTAGTGCATAGTTTGTCTTTGTATCAACCTTTTATGACACTAGAGATGCTTTAGAGAGTGCATATAAATATCCCACTCTTGAGTCTTTCCGTGATTCTTTGATTAGAGATCAAGATAAACTTGTGCAACTTGGAGTGATAAGCACTGCAGGTACCTCCATCAAATCCTTAGTGGCCCAACAGAAAGATAAATCCAAGAATCCCAAGAAGCAACATCCTTTCCACAAGAACAAAAAAAATAAGGGCCCCAAACCCTCTCATCGAGCTTCTGCTCCTTATGGTGACAAAGGAGAAAAATCTAAAAATAATAAGACTAACATGCATTGAAAATTTGGTGGGAAAGATGGTCACGTGAAGTCCAAATGTTTTAAGAATATGGAAGCCTTAGAAGCAACGATGAAGAAGCACAACATCACTATCAATTCTTCTTCTTCTTCTTCTTCTCATGGACATGCACTTTTTGCTTCAGGTTTCTCCTTCAATGCAACTTCTACTTCTTCTTCTGATGAGTGGCTTATTGATTCTAGAGAATCTTATCATATGGCTAAGGATAAAGCCATATTTTCTACTCTAAATTAATGCAACGCCAAGAAAATATTTTTTGGTGATGATAGATCTCTTAGTGTTGTATGGTCTGGAACAATTCAGGTAGATAATGATCATTTCAATGATGTATTATGTGTTCCAATTCTTTCCTACAACCTTCTATCAGTATATCAAATCATTCATTCAGGTGATGCTAAACCATAGAGTTTTCACCTTACTGAGTTGAAATTAAGGATTCAAAATATCCTAAGCACATCCTCACAACTGGAATTACTGATGATATTACCAGGTTGTACAAGTTTGAAAAATTTGGGTCATCATATTTTCCATCTGTTTTTGTTGCTCATAACAATGACTTGAGCAAAGTTTGGTATGAGAGGTTTGGTCACCTAAATTATCGCTCATTGCAAAAACTATGTAATCAATAGATGGTGATTGTTATTTCTCTTGTTTCTTGCAAAGATGGTGTTTGTGTCAGTTGTGTTCTCAACAAACATAATCGAGACAATTTTGACAAATGTGCCTCTTGGCATGCCTTGATCCCTTTGTAGCTTGTTCACAGTGACTTGTGTGATCCGCTTTCTTCTCTTTCTTTTTCTGGGTGCAAGTATTTGTTAAATTTCATTAATGATTTCTCTAGACACACTTGGGTTTACTTCTTAAAACTTAAGAGCAAAGTTTTTGACAAGTTTTTGGCCTACAAGGTCCTTGTAGAAAAACAATATGGACATCAACCTCAAAGATTAAGAAAAGATGATGGAGGTGAATATGTGAACAATAAACTTACAAGTTACTACACTGCAGAGGGCATCCAAATGCAACACACTGTTCCATATACACCACAACAAAATAGTGTTTTTGAGAGAAAGAATCACACATTAAAAGAAATGGCTAATTGTATGATCCAATCTAAGGGATTAAGTCTTAATTATTGGGTGGAAGTTATTAACTATGCAAATTATATAGTAAATCACACTCCCACAAAAACTCTAAAAAATATAGCATCGGAATACACATGGAATAAAATTAAGCTATATATAAGCCACTTTTGTGTATTTGGAAATGTAGCATGAGCTCACATTCCTGATAAGAAAAGGAAAGATTTACAGCCTAAAAGTGAGAAGTGTATTTTTGTTGGTTATTATGAAGATGTCAAAGGTTACAAACTTCTTCAACCTCATTCTAATGAAATTATTATTAGAGGAGATGTCAAATTTGATGAAAATCTCTTGTCTTGCGAGCCTAATTCGACGTTTGTGCCTTCTTTGGCTTGTGATCCATATTTGACATTTGTGCCATGTTATATTCCTATTATGGTTTCTTTTTCTTAAAACGATGACAATGAGGATACCTCCCCCTGCTCACCTATTGGCCCTTGACCAAGTTTTGGGAGATACTTGGTCATGCTTGACCATTTTTGGGACTTCGACAGCCTGTCGAAGATGGAGCGCCAGACGAAGCAGAGATTGCAGAATCTCGGCCCATTTTTGGTCTCTTTTTGTTTTTTGGGAATATGTAATGGGAAAGGGATGTCGGCTCGTGGGTTTACCCATACTTAGGCCCACTTTTGTAATGTATAAATAGATATCTAGGCATCTATCGAAAAAAAAAGGATGTATGTGATGTAAGCTAAGCGCTCTATGCATGACTATAAGAGGCTTGCAGAGCTAAGTGCAAGTCATTGTGGAAGGCTTTGTGCTGTAATGCAAGGAAGAAGGATCTAGCGAGCTATGCAGATCTTCTGTCCTATGCGAAGAAGGTTTTTGGTGGCTCTGTGCTGTAACCGATTGAAGACGCTAATAAAGAAGAAGAGTTGGTGGACATAGCCCCAGGGTGGGGGTGAACCACGTAAATTTGTGTGTTATGCTTTGTGCTTCGACTTGATGTGTTTATCCTTTCTTTTGCTAAGTGCTTTGATATATTTAGATAGATCTACTTATGCTTTGTGCTTATAGAGGTGTGTGAATGTTAGATCTGACATGTATGAAGATGCTTAGTGCTGATCTACCGGATCTGATTTGTTTTACTGTTGCTAAGTGCTGAAATACCTTAGATCTAAGTGAATGCTGCGATTCTCTGTGCTATCTGCGAAGTATAATAAGGGTTGAATATCGATGAATAACCTATGCTAAGTACTCTGTAAGCGATATAATCACAGATCTGTGTCCCAGCTAAGGTTGCAAACATTGGAGTCCTGCAACCACCCCTGCCTCTACATCGGGTGAGACTTCATCTGCTTCACAGGTGTTGCCGAAAGGGACGGTAGTTAGGGATTTGTTGGTGCGCTCTTGAGCATTGAACCTTGGGTCTACCCTTGTGCCAAAAAATGGTTCCGTTGCCGGGACCTGAAACTGTGATTGCTGGGAACTAAGAAAGAAGAGGCTTGTGCAAAAGAAAGCTTTGTGCATAGATCTGTGCCCTAACGCGCAATAACCTACTCGTTTTATAAGCTCTATGCTAAGAAATGTCTGATCTGAAGAAAGAAGGTCAGATCTGTAGAGAAGAAGCATGATCTAAAAGCTTTGTGCTGCAAGGAAAGTAAAAGCGAGAAGTTCTTATTGAAAGAGGTAAGATCTGTAAACTTTGTGCTCTGTTAAAGGTAAGAATAGTTAAAGAAGTCTTAGATATGAAAGATTTGTGCTCTATAAAAGTAAGATAGGTGGAAATTTTTGTTTCTAGAGTATGGATCTAGGTACATCTGATAGGTTTTGTCCTAGTTTGAAAGATACGGTGTTAATAGACGAAACAAGGTTTGATATGAATAGATCCGATGAGAATAATGAAAGATATGTTATACCTATGCATAGAAAGAATGTTTGGACTAACAAATGGATGCAGGATCCTATAAATAATTTGTTGTAGGTTAACTCTTATGATCCTAGTGTGTAGTATAAACGGATCTGGGGATCATTTAAAAGAAAGAGAGGATTGACCCTCTGTTACAGTTGTAGAAGATCGGGACATCTTGCTAAGGAATGCCCTGGGAAAATACCTAGTTGTCTTTGTTGTAAGGCTATGGACCATGAAGTGTTGGATTGCTCTAGAATGATTTCTAATCTTGAAGGAATGAATTTGAACCAAGAAAACCCTAAGGCAGATCCAGAAGAGGAAGAACCCCAACAAGAATTAGAGAAAGTATTGATACAAATGAAGGAGACCCTGAATGACCACTGGCATGTTAGATTATCATAGATTTTCAAAGAAAAAGAATGCATTGAAGCAAGAATAGGGGACTTCGACATTGACTATATTCTTGATGAAGAGACACAAGTGAATATTATGTCAAAAAGAACTTGGGAAGCTATAGGGAAGCCTGCTATGATCCCTTCATTAGGAGGAATATGACTATTCAGAGGGAAGCTGGTAAGTTTATGTGGTAGGCTTGCTCAGATATCTACGACTGTCAATGGAACTTTGGCAAAGGAAGATTTTGAGATTATCAAATGTATTGAAAACAATGCCCCATTTACCATGTTACTAGGGAAACCTTGGATTGAAAGAGACCAAGCTAGATGGAAAGAAGAATAAGAAGACTCGGAACAGAAAAAACAAGAGTTAAAATATTTCATGACCAGAAAGATCGCTCAATTGATTAAATAACAGGAAAACATATCAAATCTATTTGACCCTAGAGACTCCGATGTCGAAGCTGCAAGACCACTAGAATACCCTCAGAAGACTAAAGTACTTACTCCAGAGGTAGAAGAGATGTTAAACCTGAAAGATTCTCAACAACGCATAGTAACTATATCTAAATAAGATAAGAATCATAATGAAAAGAAGAATATTGAGATGAAGCTCACTGGAAAGAAGGCTAGGAAGCTAAGTAGGAAGAGGGATAAGATTGAAAAATTACAGAGGTTCTAGAGGGAGCCTCGCAGAAGGAAAATTTGCAGAATTTGAGCTTTGTTGAGATATCAGAACAATGACATAGGTCACTTCACCGCGACGAAGCAATATAGCCGTTGGGGATGATATATCCGTTCGACTGATGCTCCGAACAGCTGGAAAAACATTTATGGCTCGCCACCTGACTGATGGACTGTGCCATAACGGAAAAAACAAGAGTTAATGAAGCCTCATACCCGTTGCAAGCAATTCGTTGCTGAGTTTCCTAGTTATCCCGTCACGCCATGCACAAAGAACACTTTTTCCAAATCGAGAAATTGAGCTCGCAACCTTGGTTAATATTGTCCACTGATCATTACGCCCTTACTTTCCATTTTATTGCCATGTCTACATTACTTCGTGAACCCGATATTATTAACCCGAGCGTGTATGTCTGAGGAGCTTAGTTCACTTGAAGAATCTGCGAAGGAAGTACTCATTGATCTCAGGACTGAGAAAGTCATGTCGGAAAGAAGGATGTCTGTAGGTGTGAAAGCATCATAGACAGGAGGATTCCAAGCTTCTCCATCGACTGCTCATGGAGCAGGAACTTCTAGAATCACGATAGAGACGAGAACAAAGCATAAAGACGATCTCGCGAATGCTAAGTTGATTCCAAGCATCTTACCTGCGTATATACCTCCTCTGAGAAGTGCAGTGAACATAGATAGCATGCCTAGATATTTTGACTATGCCTTGGTCACTGTGTACCTCCCGAAAGGGATACGTGCAGTTCACACAGACCAGGATAAGATAACATTGCTGAAGTTTAGTGACTTCAACCTTGGAGACCGTAAATCTTACAGTATGATTGCCCTGCATAAGTATCTGACCAAGAAGAAGGGGAAGAATTCAAAGATTATGCCCAACCTTGGACCCATAACCTCGCGCAGTCTACCCTGCTTAATGTTATGAAGATCCCGCACTTCAGACGACATCAAGAAGTGAATGCATGTGTTAATTTGCTGTTATCCTGTTACCATGGAGGATATTTATGGTTGAACCGATGTATCATAGTGGACCTGACCTTGATCCATCGGATCACCGGGCTAAGCATGCAAGGCCCCGACCCACATGATTTTTACCCTAGAAAGACCATAGGCCGAGCCTTAGCACAGAAGATAAAAGAGACTTATGGCGATGTCGAGAAGGGCACGTGCAACTACAAGGTAGCCTCTATTCAGAACGACGCAGTACGCCTCACCTGCCAGCTGATCACAGGAAAGTTAGTTCATAAGAACCGACCAACCCAAGTCACTGGATTCGTAGTAGAACTCGCAGGAAAGTATGTGGAGGGCCTACAGATGAATTGGGCACAGTACTTGGTAAACCAACTAGAGCTTGACTGTAGAGAAGCCCAAGACCAAGGATATGAGTTCCATTTCAGTTGGCTCCTAATCCTGGTTGCTTTCATTGCATGGGAGATGTCGGAAGGTGCAACCTTCCTGGACATCGAGCCATTTGAACCGTTAGTCGCAAAGTTTAGTACCCCGTGGTACTCGAACGATATGAATAAACAATGGCAGTCAAATGCCATGTTTCATTCATATTATAATCAATTGAAAGTAGCTATGCAGTCTACACTATGCATCACTTCGAACACCCTCTATAGGTTTCAACCCTTGATGAAGTTCAACGCAAACAAACACTTTCTCTACATCACAATGTGTGCTAATGAGCACACGTAGCAGTTACAGTCCTATGACAGATTAACAGAAGAAGATCTGGAGGAGATCACAAAGGAATGGTCGACAGACCTCCTTGTTCCAGCTGACCCTGCAGACATATCTGATGTAGATAGTCCAGAAACTGCGCAGGATCTACCTGGACCTAGAATGCGACAAAAGATCAACGAAGTACAAGACTTAAGTAGTGCCTCGGTGAAGACTGCTTCCATCACGCAAGAGAAAGAGGGTGATGGTGAATAATTAGAAGAAGTTGAACAAAAGTGCAGATACGAAGCGGATCTCTTGAAGAAGAGGAAGGGTTCACCTCAGAAACCTTCTTCCCGGAAGAATTCCAAAGCTCCCGTGACTAAGGTACAGACCACACTGACCCCAGACAACTTCAATTTCATCGTTGCAACCCTGAACGATGCTGCACTGGAGATAGTAGAGACATAAAAGGTGAAGCAGGAGTAGATGTATAATTGTATTGAGATAGATCTCCAAGAGGTGCAACAAACACTACAGTCTAGCCGTGCAGTCTCTACTGCGCCTCTGACAGTAGGAACACCAGAACCAGGGGATGAGCCAGATCAAATCCACTAGATTGTTGATACAGTCGAAGCTCTCCTTTGACGGGCTCAATAAGAAACAACACAAGCCACTTAAGCTTTAACACAGGTACATGGAGTTCTTATGGAGAAGTGTAGCACATCAGAACGAGAAAAGATTGCTCTTCAAGTAAAATGGGATACAGAGAAAGAAGATCTACAACACAACAAGGAACAGTTGCTCGTAGAGCAACTCGAGATAAAGGAACTGGTCAACAGAGCACTTCGCTCTATGACCATCGTCGAAGTACAGATAGAAGAACATGTTCCATAGCAGGTGGCACAACTGGAAGGAGTAATTCAGAAGCTCCAACATCGCATTACATATCTAGAGCTTCGCGCAGTACCTAAAACCCCGCAGGAGATCAAAGACCAAAGAGAAATAACTGCCCACAACGCAGTTGACAGACTGAAAGCTCTTGCGTTGGAGTGCAAGAAGTTGAGTACCTGCATCGCCCAGAAATATGAGAACCTCATCGAAAACCCAGAGTTATATAAACTGGAATCGCAACTACATGAGGCAAAGTATGTAGCTGAAAAGCTACAGACTAAGGTCCTATCACCCGTAGAAAGAATAAATACATCTCATGAACAATGCACGACCCAGTAGCAGATCCATATGATCTAGAGCAAAGTGATGGAAGTGACTCAACGAATTCAATCAGTGCAAGATAAGGCTTGCCAGCTATTCAAAGAGGTTGAAAGCCGAGGAGCAGAGCTAGAACAGGTTGTGAGTGCATCAGAACAACGCCTAGAGGGACTTGTCAATGACACACTCATCCAAGAGTTTGCCGAGCAAGAGGCCGTAGCACAAAAACAGGTTGAAGCAGCTTGAGCCAAGCTCGAGGCATTCAAGGCATAATTGATCAGACCAGAGTGACTCGGGACGAGTCACATGTGAGTGTTGGGGGCCTCTTGGCCCTTGACCAAGTTTTGGGAGATACTTGGTCATGCTTGACCATTTTTTGGACTTTGACAGCGTGTCAAAGATGGAGCACTAGAAGAAGTGGAGATTGCAGAATCTCGGCCCACTTTTGGGTTTTTGGGAATATGTAATGGGAAAGGGATATCAGCCCATGGGTTTACCCACGTTTAGGCACACTTTTGTAATGTATAAATAGATATCTAGGCATCTATCGGAAAAAAAAGGATGTATGTGATGTAAGATAAGTGCTAATCGATTTTGTAAGTGCTTTGTGCATGACTGTAAGAGGCTTGCAGAGATAAGTGCAAGTCATTGTAAGGATTTGTGGAAGGATTTGTGATGTAACACAAGGAAGAAGGATCTAGAAAGATGCACAAATCTTCTGTCCTATGCGAAGAAGGTTTTTGGTGGCTCTGTGCTGTAACCGATTGAAGACACTAATAAAGAATAATAATTGGTGGACATAGCCCCAGGGTGGGGGTGAACTACACAAATCTATGTGTTATGCTTTGTGCTTCAACTTGATGTGTTTATCCTTTCTTTTGCTAAGTGATTTGATATATTTAGATAGATCTACTTATTCTTTGTGCTTATAGAGGTGTGTGAATGCTAGATATGACATGTATGAAGATGCTTAGTGCTGATCTACTGGATCTAATTTGTTTTACTGTTGCTAAGTTCTAAAATACCTTAGATCTAAGTGAATGCTGCGATGCTCTGTGCTATCTGCGAAGTATAATAAGGGTTGAATACCGACGAATAACCTATGCTAAGTACTCTGTAAGCGATATAATCATAGATCTGTGTCCCAACTAAGGTTGTAGACACTGGAGTTTTTCAACCACCCCTGCCTCTACCTCGAGTGAGACTTCATATGCTTCGCAGGTTTTGCCGAAAGGGCCGGTAGTTAGGGCTTTGTTGGTGCGCTCTTGAGCGTTGAACCCTGGGTCTGCCCCTGTGCCAACATCACCTTCCTCCAGATGAGTCCATTGAACATGAACCTGCACCAACAGCACAACTTCCTCGATGGATCCATCCAGATCGATAAGAAACTGATGATCTTGCCGATGTTCCTTCAAATCATAGTCGAACACCTTCACAATTCCAATGAACCTCTTCTCTTTTGGATAAAGTTTCAGAGACTCATGATCCAAAGAGATTTGCAGAAGCTTCGGGTCATCCAAATTGGGATACAAAAATGCATGAAGAGTATTGTTCTTTAATGGAAAATGATACTTGAGATCTTGTATCTCTTCTGAAAGGAAGAATAATTGTCAGATGTAAATGGGCATATAGAACTAAGTATGCATCAGATGGAAGTGTCAAAAGACACAAGACCCAATTAGTTTCCAAAGCATTCTCTTTAGTTGAAGGCATTTACTATAATGAAACTTTTTCCCCCATAGCCAAAATGAATTCCATCCACCTTGTTCTTTCCCTTGCTACCTGACATAAATGGGAGGTCCATCGGATGAATGCTAAATCTGCCTTCTTACATGGGGATTTGCAAGAAGAAATATACATGGAACAACATCTTGGCTATGTCTAGAATGAATCCAACCTTGTTTTTTGCCTTAAGAAATCTCTTTATGATCTTAAGCAAGCTCCTCAAGTTTGGTATGCCAAAATGGACTGCTTTCTTCTTGATACTAGCTTTTCTAGATGTCATTTTGACCCTAATGTCTATACCAAGAAAGTAGGAAGCCATCTCATAATCCTCATTATTTATGTTGATGACCTTATCCTCACTGGTAGTGACCCAAAATTGTTAAGTCACGTGAAAATCATCTTTAATAAGAAATTTGAAATGACCGACTTGGGCTATTTGCACTATTTCTGTGGCCTCCAAGTTTTGTAAACCAAGGAAGGAATTCTTCTTTCCCAATCTAAGTATGCTTGTGACCTTCTTTGTCACTTTCACATGGGATATTCTGAACCATC
>SNQJ01S0009551.1:42495-59256 GCA_010110895.2 Picea sitchensis
ATAATTACAGATATTTGACCTTTCATTGTTTCATGTTTTATTTTGAACTATCTTATGCATATGTTTGCCTAAAAAAGACAAAAAAAAATATAGTGAAATTAAGAAAGAACCAAAAATTAGTGTTTTGAGAAAAAAAATACAAATCAAATACATGAAAAAAACACAAAAACATCAGGTTTCCTAAAGTACCAATAGACCCATCAACGATCGACAAAAAAATGTAGAAAATTATTTTTCTCCAAGTGTTGATGCCGACAAACTCTTTTCTCTCGAAGGCCAATAATATTTTCAAGGGTCAGTAGAAAGGTAACAAGTAGCAAGTTTTCTCCCAATAGCGATAATAAAGTTTTCTCTTTCTACCAAAGTTAGATAAGCTACGGGTAATTAAATTTTTATTATACCCTGATAAGTTTTCAATCTTTAAACATTTTTTTTAAAGCCAATAAGTGAAGTGCAGCACATTGATGGTCAAACTGGCGGTCAACGACAAAGTGTCCTAAGAAAATAAGTTTTGAAATGTTTTGAAAGGGCCAATAAGCAAAGTAAAGTGCACCCAAAAGAAACCATTTTCAAAAGTGTCGAAACTAATAGAAAGTGACTTTATTTCCCGTCGTTGGTCATTAAAGCTTGTTTAATGTGAATTTAAATGAGAAGATTTATAAAATCTGATTGAAATAATTCAGATTTCGTTCAATATTTAACCCTTAATCCTTTAAATTTGAGCTTAGATAGTTGTTTTCCTCATTTTCATTTGATGTCTGAAGGTTTTATCATAGAGAAAAACTATGCTATGAAGCCACTAATAAATTTATGTTTTGATCATGAAATAACAATTGAGTTTTTGTTTTCTAAATCCTCGACTTTGGTTTAGTGGTTTTCTAATCATACTCAATTCCATTAATGCCATATTTTCTCGAGTTCACATAAAGCGCTTCATCATCACCCATCTCATTTTGAATTATGACTCAAAGGATTAATAATGTTCCATAACTCATTATATCAATGGTTTGTCTCATTACAAGAACAATTATGCCAATAAGAGCCTCTACCCGATAATCTCCAAAAACATCAAAGGGAAAAGGAAAAAGGAAAAGTGACATGGAAAGCATCTAATCCTATACCAATAGAAGGAATGAAAATAGCAAGGAGTGTCGAGCCAATAATCAGGTTGTATTTGAAGAAAGTGTTTGTGCAATCGTCCTTATATAGGGACATTGAGCCAACCACTGGAACAAAATTCCTCTTGCATGCATGGAGTGATTTTTTTATTAAAATTAAGGATGAAGACTACCCCAAGTTTACACCACATAGGAACCCTGCTATTAGAGCAATGGATGAAAGGGTTTTCCATAATATTAATCATTCTCAGTTGCATATGGTTGCAACAAGGGCCACATTGTTTCCTTGTTTAGAAGCACTGTAATAGATTATCAAACCATCATGATAGCAATACTTTTCTAATTGATGATGAGCAAGGACAATGTGTAGGGAATTTTATTCTTCTTGAGATCAGTAAATACTACAAGCTGCTAGAGCCAAAAGTGTTACTCAACACTAATTTTGTAACAACATTTCATAGACAACATGACATAAGCAAAATCGTGGCCAATTGGTGGAAAGATGACAAGAAATACTTCATTATGTCCTTAGGGTGGTACAATGTGATGGGTCTATGAGAGATTTATATGTATGTCATGATCATGATCTATTGGTTGTACATGGAAATGAATTTCTCATGGTTTACCGAAGCATGGGTGTCATTGGATTATACTGTCATGACTACTAGTAAGATGTTTAAATGGGGATCTATTATCGCCAACCAACTTAGTAGCATAATTGAGCAAGCTCAAAACCCTAAGCCATGTGAGGTTCCTTCATTTTACATGACTTCTTACTTAATGGATGTCATGTGTACTCGAAATGTTTTTTCTGAGATGAATCTAAGTATGCATGTTTCGAAGGCCCTGGTTCATGTTTACTTCAACGTGTTATGCGGAAACAAATACAAGAAGACTTATGCCATCATATGTGAATTTTTCTTGGTACGACTGTACGCTATCATTTTCTACCAAGAATGTATGACATTATGAAAGCAAGCTAAGAAAATTATTTCACATATTGGCAAATGGTACATCGAAGAAAAACACACATATATCAGGATTTTCAAAGCAATTGCCCCCCTCAACTTTTGCCCGCATATTGATAAGATCGTTCTTGGGGAAATTTGTTATCAGTCTATTCTTCAAGGTTTTAATGCTTCTCTTATTAAGGATAAGAAGATGGCTTTCATTCATTATGGTTACCATCTTGGGTACTACTTCATCAAAGACACCCCAGAAGCTAAGCAAGAGGGATTTAGTCATTTATAATATAGGTTTGACCTTGGAAGATTTATAATATAGGTTCCCAAACATGCTAAGCATGTCTCTTACAATTGGCCATATCTCATGAAATATGGTAGGAAGAAGTGTTTATAGAGGATGTGCAAAGTTGGGCACAAGTTTTGGAGAGGAAAGCTACCCATGGTCTCACAATTTTCAAAACCCTATCTCTAGATAAACAAATGGAGGTTTTAACTCAGGGAATTACCACTAAGAGGGAAGCAAAAGAGGCTAGAAGAGATAAAGAGATCCGATTGAAGGGAGAAGTTGAACAACATGCCATCCAAGAATAATAGAACAAGGCACTCCATGATTAAGAGCCTCAACACAAGACCAAGGAGGAGTTGTGAAAAAAACATGAAGAAGAGGCCACTCAAGAAGAAATCGATCAAAAGAGAAGAGAAACAAAGGCAGAACAAAGAAGAAAGGTCTTGGAAAACCAACAAAAGACAGAGTGTGAGGATAAAAGAAAGCAAGAATTGGAAAAATATTATAGAGAAACACAAGAATTATTGAAGAGGAATGAAGAAGAAAAGAAAGAACAAGAGTTGTGTTGACGCTTAAAATCGCAACGATGAATAGTGCTCGCAAATGATTGTTGAGCTCTATTATTTATTTATAATAATAATAATTAACTAGTAGGTGGGACCCCCTTGTAGACTAGTAGCACTATGATGGATGTGTTACACTTATATGTTTGCTGCTGTTATAATGATGCCTACACAGTCTTCTGCAATTGATGATGCAAGTCATGGTTTTATTCATCGTGGCAACATAAGATGGTTGGTTGAATGTGTCATTACTAAATGTTTTGATGGCCACTTGCAACTTATCACAACATTATGGGTAAAAGGATTATTTTTACAGGTGTTATGTTTATGCATTAAACATTGATTGATTATTTTTTATATATGATTTTATGGGAGCTTAAAACAAAAAGATGAAGAAACTATGGACAAGCCTTAAGGTTATATGTGATTAAACAAATGAAGGGTTGATGGACCTAGTTGCTAGACTATGCGCTTTGGTTAAAGGATTATTTATGAGGCACATATGGTAACATTATACATATGGTTATTGTTAAAATTTTTGACATGATTCGGGGTGGTGCACTATGCAATGGATATCGCATTGGTTATAGAAATGGATATGTGTTTGAATTAATGGTTGATGTTATGGTATGGGATGGCTCATATGTTGAATTGAATAGGGCTAGGGGAGGAAGCGACATGCATTTACTGCACGTCACTCAAACAAACCTCGACCCCGTCACCCTAGCCATAGTTGCATTTGGTTTTTCGGCTCTGGTGGTTGTGGAAGCTCCTCGATTTCTGGTTTTGAAAGGAAAAACATAGTCCAACTCTTCCCTCAAAGCGATTTTTCTAGGTATGAATACTTTACTTTCCATCCATGATGGTCCCTCTATATTATGAATCGATTTGTTGGCTCAAGATTGCATGAGGTCTATGTTTTTATTAAGTTTTGACTGTGTATCAGTGCTGTGGATATGGTTTCTTCTGTGAATAATCTGGATTGTTGACGTGTTAAAGGAAAACAAATGGATTTTATTGCGTGCATATCCTGTTCATTGTTTTTTTTTTTGGTGTAAAACATGTCGGTCAGCTTGGGGTTTTACTCTGGTTCTCTGTGGAAAATTATGAAAATGGTGTAATAAGCTCTGAGTTTGGTGCATGGGATTTACAACAGTCTTGGTATAAATTCGTTGTCACTCCTTTTCGTCTCGGTCATTGTTATGATTCATTTCTCCAGGTTGCAATGCAACTGTTGAGAGTTGCACTGTTATTGCTTTGTTTTGGCCGAGCCCCAAGCTATCGTTTTTTATGGCATTTACTTAACCATCAATGCTGTTGAACGAATGGCATAGTTGGGTCTTGGGCATCACCCAGTTCTTTAAATAGAAGTTCGTATATGTGTTTGGTGGCCATGTGTCATGCTCAAGAATTCTTCCACAATGTTTTTAAGAATTCTCTCCTCTCATCTCTGTTGTAGGGGCTGACTGATATGTTGGTAACCCTCACTGCCACGTTTTTTTTTGAAGGTTATAAACGTCTGTGGTGTTTGTAAAGGACACAGGCTCTCTGTTTGTGCAAAAGATTACTCCTTGATTACTTCTTTGTGACAACTTGTTAAAAAAAAGGGGGCACATGATCTCTGTGTTTTCGAGGATTATTCCTTGATTAAGCCAAATCTTGTTACCTCTTTGCAATAAAGTTTTAAAAGATCACGAAATGTCCGTGTCTCAGAGACTATCTCTTGTGGTCAAGATTTTTCTCTGAACCCCATTACTATGTTAAACCCTAGCACAATCATGGTCTCGTCAAGGTTCAAAAGACCCCTGTGTGTGCCTGGTTTGTTGAGCATGACTTTTTTTGGTCTATCGAGCACGGATTGGTTCTACTTCTATTTGAGCACGACTTGGCTCTGTTGAGCTCGACTTGTTTTTGTTTATCCTTGGGCATTTTTTGGCTCTATCAATTGTTGGGTAATTCTTTTAAAGGAAATCTATACATGTTCAATTTTCAAAAATATCAGGTTCAAAGTTGCATGTTATGGGTGAAATGCTATTGTCGAATCAAGAATTGTGTTGATTATATTGATGAACGTTTGTGTATGATTGAATCGGGGCCCAATTAGGAATTTTAATGCAAATAAATTATGTCAACAATGTTGGAAAGTTGATAGTTGGAGATTAATACTGGGCTTGTTCTTATTTGAGTTTAAGAAATAAATAGTTGGATGTGGATGGCTGGAATCACTGTGTATATTTCGATTTTGTTTTAAAAGGAAAAGCGTTTGCATTGGAAAAAGAAGGATTGTGGCTCGAATGGTTATGATGTTATTGTGAAATTGACAATGATATTAATATGATGTTGTATATTTATTGTATAAGATGCAAAGATTGATATAATTGAAGAATTTTGGGCAATTGAATTGTCTTTTTATTGAAGTCAACAAGCATTATGTATGTAAATAAGGGATAATTAAATGATTTTGGTTTTAGAGTGGATGTTTATTGGATTGTGGTCTGAACAAAGTTATGGTTGTTGTTTGATTTAATTTATTTTTTATGAACAATATTTGTATTATTCCCTCTCATACTCTCACTTTTTCGCTCATTATACCCCCCTCATGATCCCAATTTCATTTTTACACGCCATGTTCTATAAAATAAATTAAACACTTTGTATGGCAGTGGTAAATATATGACACAAAAATAGGTGGCAAATGATATATTTTGGTATTGATTGCACAATCAGTTATTTAATGAATTGTTGAGCAGTACTCGTGTTCCTACTCCCTGTCATTCTAACACTTTTATGCTCATTACAATCCCTCAAGATATCCCGTGAACCCTATTTCACCCCCTGCTCATTTGGCAATTATTAAATAATTATTATGGATTGAATTGCATGGGTCTTATGTCAATTTCTGAGCCAAACATTGTTTCATATAAAGAGAATGTCATGTATGGTCTGTTAAGGGATAGTTGCTAGAGAATTCTTGCATACAGGATGAGTTTCTTCAGCAGAGGCATTCATGGCAGAAACAATAGAGGAAGAGGTAACTGGAACATAGGGCCTAGAAGGCCCACATTCTCAATTAATTTTGATGCCGATCCTCAGGAGTTGAACCGACTTTTTCAAGATGGGTTCTTCAAATGGATTGGGCAAGGGATAGTTCAACCTAGACTAGAGAGGCCTCCCTTCCAATCTCAAAATATTCCTGGTATTCCTGTGCCTCCCCATGTATCTATGCAACTAGAAGTTCCCGAAAATGATGGATGGTAGGAGATTGTTCATCCGACAGTTTCCCACCATTGTGGCTGGCCCAAGTTTTCATTTCCTCCTCCTCCTCCACCTGTAAATCCAAATGCTCAAATTTCCCCTGTACACTCACCTGTCCAGTCCTCTCATGCTAGCAAATGACTTAAAACTGAGCCCCCCCATGTGCAAGACAAAGGTAAATATGCTTCTTCCCCCTCATCTCCTTCAAATGACTCATCAAAATCAGTGTCCTCCTGTATGCACTTGAGGGACGATTGTTCCCATGTTATTAGTGAGACTAAGCCTCAAGGTTCGAATCAACCTAAGGCTAATTCTGGGAAGTCCAAAGGGGACAACAGTGATAGAAGAAATATTGCCTCTCAAAGTGGAAAATATGGATTTTAATTTATGTGTTTATGGTTGATTTGTTGAAGACAATGGACTGCACAAAATTTTGGACAACAAACTATTTTTTGGATAATGTGGCTATTTACATATTTTGGATATAATTTGAATTATTTCTGATATTTAATATTCAAATTTTGGAAATATTTATGGGAGCCATAAGGAGGCATGTGTTTAAATGGTTATCTAATTGTGTTTATTTTGTAAATAAATAAAAGGCAGTCACAAGGGGTCCCACCTATTTAGTTATTATTAAATAAAGACCCTTAACTATTATTATTATTATTACTTCCCTAAACTAAAATTAGTTAAGTTGAATTAACTTAACTAAAGGAAGTAGTTGAATTACTTCAACTTATTTGGAATGCATAAAAGCCAAATGACAAGGAAGAACAATGGGAGAATAGAAGGAGAAAGCAATACTAAGGTTTTCTCATTTGTTTTCATGAGATAGTTTAGTTTTCATTCATTCTTCAATTCATTAAAGGCCTATTTCTCTTTTTGACAACAGGGTCCTATTGTAGACAACAAGGTTAAAATTTGAACCATATCATTCAGATGCTTATTTCAGAGGTGTTGATCTATCTTTGATAGTCTATGTATACTTGTCTGTCTATGGATTATATTTCATAACTGATAAAGGATATTGTGCAGAGTCAAGTTTGCAGTAGTCTATGGCAAGTTGATCCAGATTTTAAAGTTTGATTTTTACTTCTTGTCAAAGTCCTTTTGTATGGTTTTCATCGGGGATATCTAAGTTTGACTTTGTTCCATACCCTCACAGAGATTTTGTAAAGAGAAAGATACTTTTGATTTCTTGGAATGAAATAAAGGGATTGCTATTATGTCTCATTTATGTGTATCTGTGACTTGGTTACTTTTTCTTTTGATCTCCACATTTACTTTCTGCAATCTGTATATTTTTCAGAAAATTATATAAAAAATTCATATTTTGCAACAATCTTTTCATTTAAAAAATCAACCTAAGCCCTTGTAATTAATACTCGTGGATTGGGAAATGCTTTTTGAGGCTATAAAACATAGGGTGATATTCTCGACTATCTTGACTTAGCCAGGAGGGATTCGAAAATGCTTGAGTAATATAATTCATATCTTTTCCTCAACAAGTTTATAAGGAGGTAGGAAGAAGAAAAGAAAGAAAAAGAACAAGAGAGATCACAACATCCCACTAAGAAGTCCATTGAGTAGTTGACAATTTCTCATCCTGCTGAGATACCTCCTCAAAACATAATGGATATGACACAAGAAGAGGAGGAGGTGGTGGTAAAGACTAAGACTCCCATAGAGAATGAAGTCATTCCATGCATTGGGGAAGCATCTCAAGATCCAAGCATTAAGGAAGCATATCAATATCTAGGCATTGGAGAAGTAACATAAGAACCAACTGATGAAGCATCTCAGGAGAAGATGTTGAAACTAGCCCAATAACTCATCGAAGCTTAGATTGTTGAGAAGTTTGAAGAGGATGTCACAACCCCATAACCTGAGAAGAAACAAGAAACTACATCTGAAGCAGATAGTGAAAAACAAATGCCTATTCATACCTGAGCCGAAGAGACTACTACACCTTCCAGGCTAAGGGACTAGGTGAGGATCAATAACATACATGTCCATCATCATCAAGACATGATGATATATTGAGTAAATATCAGATGATAGATAAAGGGAAAAAACTAGTTGAGAAGCAAGTCGAAGTAATAGAGAAAGGCAAAACACCTGCTATGGAACAGTTTCATACCCTAGGTAGCTTAGAAAATATTTATTTTGGGGTGATCAACTGATTCCAGAACCATTGTATGAGATTTCCGATGTAGAGTCCATTTCCTATGACTTAGAGAGGAAATCCATTGTAAGGAGTACACAAAGGAAGCACAAGATTACTATAGACAACGTTGTGTTATGTGTAACCAAAAAAATCATGTTCGATGCCAAAAAGGCCAACTTAAGTGAACTACTAGGTGTAGGAGTGTCCATCTCACATGCTACCATAGACAGGGATAGAGCAGAGGAAAGGCAAGTTGACGATATGAAAAAATAATTGAATCTCTCAAACACCATGTACACTATTATAAGGATACCATAGAAGTTGTATAAATTCTGAAGGAGGATATTTTAGAAGAACACAATAAGTATAAGCTGGTGAGGGATACATTTCTAAAAGAAGTTGCAGAATACAAAGAAGAGACATTATTATTTTGTGTAGCACATAAGGAAATGCTCAAATAAAGTGAAAATGGAGCTAGGACCATAGATTAGATCGAATATATGAAAGAAATATAGAAATCCCAAGGTGAGGAAGACCATGCCATCCATATTCTGATTGATGACAACATAGAGATGATGCATGGAGCTACTAAGTACTGGGTGAATTTAGTTGAGAAGCCAAGGATAAGAATGGAGGAACAATGGTTAGCTTGAATTAAGTCCCAGGAAAAGATCAATAGATCATTGACCAATCTCTAATTGTCGAATTTGATACAACTAGAGGATTTTTCGGGGGTTTGAGGAAGTATTGTCTGAGTTCTAGAAAATTACCCAGAAACATGAGGAAGACATCAAAATATTCACTACAGTAGAACATGGTCACTTGTGAAAGTTTTTTACCACTAAAATCAAGACAACCGATAGACTAGAGCAACTTATTTCAAGGATAGAGAAGTACATATAGGATTTTAGAGAGATGAAGGAAACCCTCAGTTTTCCGATGGATCAAAACAAGTTTCCTTACATGCATACATATGAATATTTAATCACAAAAAGAGTCACCTATGATAGAAAGTATGAAACTACTGAGTCACCCAATCCACATGAGTCATCTTAGCATGCAAATTTTGTTTTAGATACTTCAATTTTGTCTTAGGTGGAATTTACTATTTTTAGTTTTTAAAGTTCAATAAAGAGACCAATTGACCAAAGGAAAATGGTCGATGGATTGTAGAAAGAATTTTGGATTATTGTAGCTAAGAGCTATTTTGAAGCTTAATTCACAAGCTTTGAATGAGATAAGGCGTTTTCAGTGAATTGCTATGTATTTATTAATCGTTGTGGATCATTCTACAACTGATTAAATGTTACAGGCATATAGTAAGAGTTTCAACACTCTTAAGTTATCATATTTTGTTGAATGAATTGTTGGATACTTTCGGTGAATGGATATTTTCCTTATTAATTTATCTTTTTTTTTGTTATCTGGGATATTTTGGAATTACTTCTTGCTATCCCACTATTATAAGTTTATTCCTTTATGTTGATTAGTTGATTGTTTCCTATATAATATCTAATGAGTAATATGTTCTTAGTAGAATGATTTCTTTGAGAATCTAAATCCTCATATAGTTTTCATTGACTATTTCCATAGGTTATCCTCAACACATATTTCTCCAAAACCCGTAGTGTACTTCTTTTCTGTGGTAGATAACTATAAAATTATAAAACAATAAAAATAATAGAAAGACCAAAATCAAACAACTTTGAAAGCCCATCGAATGGTTGTCGAACCATTAACCCAAAGGATTATTCCATACCAAACAGAGAGGAGTCTAATGGGGCCTCATCCTTGGGTTTAATCCCTATTATCGAGCATTAGGAATCAAACCCCCTCAACACCAAGCGCACAATTGAACTAGATTGAAATGCACCATATTCAATACCTCGACCATGCATTATCCAACTGTGTTTGTACCACAACACTAGGATGCATTGAATTACCATGAATTGAGAGGATTTACACATGTTATAGAGGGTGATATGTGTTATTTGGTCACCATTCCCAAGGATTTGTCAATGCATAGTTAAGAGATGCCTCATGCCAATGTTAAATTCCATTGAAACCCACTTAATCAAGAACTTAGGGGATGATCATGAAGTCATGATCCCCATTTTTAACCAAGATGCCAAGGCTAATATCAATTGATTGTTTGGCCCATTTGTATGCTTCCTCATTTAAGTCTGTTTTTATGTGGAAGAAATATACTTTGGCGAATGATCTAGCTTCTTGCTTAATTCTAGCTATTATGGTTTTTAATTTGTATCCTTGAAGGGTGGATTAGTCAATCATTGTTTTGATGATGATCATCGAATCCTTGAAGATTGAGGGAGTTCTAATATTTTCTTCCTTGGATAGAGATAAATCACACCAACTTCTACCACATTACTTGATAGGTGTAATACGCTTGTTTCCCCCAACTTGTAAATACAATTGTATTTTGCTAAAAAGGTAGTGTAAATATTTATGCTACTAATGTAAAAAAATGAAAGTGTTGGACAACTGTTGAGGGGGATTTCCAAGGTAGATCATGATGCATGAGAGAGATGGTGAGGGGAACCAATAATGGTTGAGATGACCCCTACCATACCAATACTCTGCTGGATTTAAATTGTTCAGACCTAGAATAGTCCTCTGACCCAGAGAATTTAATTACCAACCAAGCTGGTAGTTGGGAAGTCTTCCTCAAAGATTCAATAAGGAAATGGGAAGAGTACCCATCTGAAAAATTCATGACCCGAACCATGAAATTGGGATTTAGTCCCACAAAATCTTGCTGAGGAAGGAAATAAAAGGTAGGTGATTCGTGGGAAGAGAGGGGGAAGGCAAGAGGAATGGGTCTAGTGACCATTTCTGAAGAGGGAGAGCATGTGCAACTCTATGGTTTTTAAGAGAATTGAAAAACGAATTTGTTTATGAGTACAAGAATGGCTGGGAAACGTTTTTCTAACCAAGCAGATAAAGGGAGTTGTAGAGAAGATGAGTGACTAAGGAAGCACTCATTGTAGACCCCCTTGCTCAGTGGAGAGAAAACCGATCTGCCAAGTTCCTGTGGGAGGAGGAGAGTAACCTTCATCCTTGGCTGTTGCTGAACAAAAGGAAGAGTCTCTCTTAGAGCATCATGATCTAGATAGGGGGTGGCCAACGATAAATCTGTCCAGGAGTTGTTGTGCCTACTATTGAGAGGAAAAGGGCACCCCTTTCAGTGGTTGCATCATTATCTGGTTTCTAGATAAGTATACTTTGCTAAATCTCTATAGTGTTAAGTCCATAAATACTTATAGACTATGTTTTAAAGAAATATGAGTTCAATTTTTTGTTAAAAGTGCCTTGTGAATTTTGGGTGTGAATGTGAAAATGTTACATCTGAGTTTTATGTTGGGAACAACTTCACCTTGTGACTTCCCGTGCCATATTCTAGGAGTGAATGTTGTGGCTAACTGAGTTTCACAGTTTAATTCATGCATAGGAAATGGTGAGTGAACAATCAAAGTCTTTATTAAGCATCAAGAGAGAGAGAGAGAGAGAGAGAGAGAGAGAGAGAGAGATTTATGCATACTATTGTATTATTCTAGTATGTCCTCAAATCTTATGCCATAAAACTAAGAGGATATTAGACCTGCACGGACTTTGGGAAATAATCCCAAATAGGAAAAAACATCAAAAGTCTCTATAAATGGGTATTAAGGAAAAATAAGTAGGAAATAAATATGAAATTTCCTAATTGAATTAAAATACAAAAGCTCTCAAAAATTCTATTTGGGCATTAATAAACAATTATGCTAAACTTGTGTTGAATTTCCTATAAATTTGGGAGAAATCCCCTAAAGTGTGGTAGGCGGTAAATTCTGGTAGAAAGGTAAAATTATAATGGGGGGAATTCTTGGTCTTAGGACCAATTTCCTTAAATTTTGGTAAGAATGGTAAAACATAAGGAAATAAATGCATGTAAATAGGGGAGTAGTAATCCCTGGTAAAAACCATTGTTTTACCATGGAGAATTCCACTCCAAGAAAATATATTAATATGGAAAAATCATTTAAACAAATAAATGTTTATAGGTGTATCTATGTAAATGCATTTATATGTTTTTCTACGCAAAGTTGATCAATTGGTAAGTTCTAGTAAACTCTCGTAAAATAGCAAAGTTACCATTTAGATATTCTATTGATTAAATAATAAGGTTGAAAAATGTTATATTTGCAAACTGTAAATTTCTTACCTTGGTGTGCGAGTAATGGAGATTGGGAGTTTCTTCCTTCCATGTAAAAGTTTTTAACCGCATTGAAATTTCCTAGTTATGAAATTCACACTTTACTCATATAGATCGATGATTCTTGGAGAAACTTCATTAATGGAGTTATATGAATTCTCCTATTTTTCTTCTCAACGAAAGAGTATGTATAAAATGCATAATTCTTAAATTATTAAAGGCTTGGAAAATATATGTATCTTCCTATATCCTTTTAACGTGAAAATAATTAGATAATATTAAATATTGAACTAAGCTCGTTGGTGATTGGTCTTCAAAGTCACACCTTCGGAGCGGAAGGGAGAGTGCATGAGAATTAAGTCTGAATCCATCTGAGCAATGACATGGACATTACGAAGTTTAAGTGCATTTTAAATATTAGCCCTTCCCTTTCTTGATTGGTTATCAGAGTAATGAGAACGGTACATGGCTTCAACTTGTGATGAGAATTATGTTCTAAAAGTTTCAATATATTATAATAATTAACCTTGATCCACCGTAATTGGTTGTCAGATTATATATATATATATATATTTCCTTTTTATTCAGAGCTTACTTTTCGGAGTTACGAACAAAGCACACAAATACCAGGACCGAAAGTCTATTCAGAGTGGATGGGAGGGAGTGTCATAACAAACCTCGAAGCTGTCGGAGTGATGGCATGGGTGCTATAAAGTTCTAATTGAATATAATAATATTAAACCCTACTCTCTTGTGATTGGGGTCAGAGTGTTGAGAGGAGTACAGACCTTTCAAGTCCGAATTGATTTAAATATTCAATAATATTATAATGTTATAATATTATAAGTGCTTAATATTGCAAGTGAAGGACATTTAATTACTTAAATGATTTATTATGTTAAATAATCACCTAGGTTGGTATTAAATTTAATATATAATATATGGGCACAAGTTTCAAAGCCTTTCTGGTGCTAAATACTTCGGAGTATTTGGAAGGGGGCATGTAAATAAATTCTGAACCCATCAGAGCGATGGTGAGAGTTTTAATAAGTCCCACGCTTAAATAATTTAATGATATTAAACCTTGCCCATGTGTGATTGGTGTTCATAATAAACAGAGGGGCACACATATTTCAATAGTGAAGACATTGGAATATGGTTTGAATTGAAGCAATACAAAAATATCAAATTGAATATATTTAATCTTTTTTCCCAGTGAATAAATAAATGTGCATATATTAATATATATGTTAAATCACGTGAAATTTGGTGTGGGCAGTGAATTATAAACATTAATTGAGGTTAATCAACTTAAGTATATGTTGGCCTAAATAACCTTATCATGTTAAGTAGTGTGTTATATACATTATTTAAGGTTAACCAAATTAAGTTTGTTATGGCTTAATTAACCTCATTGTGTTATAATATAATTACTCATGATTATCATATGAATAATTAATTGAATTAATGCTAAACTATTTATAAGGGGCAGAAAGAGAAAGTGAAACTTCAATAAGAAAAAATTAATTACTGGATAATTAGTTTGTGGAGAACAATTATCCTTAATGAGGTTTAAGTAATTAATTACCAAAGAATGGTATTCTACAAAATATTAATTAAGTATTTTAATTGGACTATAGTAGAGGGACAAATGTCATTCTCCAGTCGAGCAAGCCTAAGCACCCTATGGTGACATGGTGAGTTGATGTTGAGTAAGGGCATCAATGTGATGACACATTTTAATCTTCAATTGGTTGACGAGTTGAGTGGGGTCCAGTAGGAATGGTAGACCTCAGGTGCCGAATGGATCCTAACCGTGGGTCAAGAGATCCTACATGCATCGAAACCGTCTATCGAGAGAAAAGGGAATATTCCTCTATACCTTGGGTTCATAGTGGAGAGACTGCACAAATTGCTCAAAATCTGAATGGATGGTATCGAGGGGGAATATTCCTCGATACCATATTCGTTAGAGGAAAGAGAAGAGTGTGCTGGGAGGAGGCCCAAGTTATGATGGATGTAGGCCTATGTGGACCGAAGTTCCACTGTGGCAGGCTAGGCTAGTGCCACACCAAGACCAGGGTGTTGCCACATCAGTTGGCATGGAAAATGAGAGGTCACAAGGATGCCACGTGGCAGTAAGAGAGATGTTGCCTATGTAAACCCGAGAACTTTGGAAGGTCATAACCTTCGTTCCAGAGCTCAATTCTGAGTGAACTTACTGTCGTTGGAAATATCTTGATGAGAAAAAGATGATGGAGCTTTGATAGAGGTGATTCAAGACTACTAGAAGAATTAAAAATTTAATACCCCATCTCCTAAAAGGTACTTAGGGGGTTGGGTGTGTGACAGAGTGGTATCAGAGCATGAAACAACAATTGGCATGCTTGGGCTCATGAAAGAGTCAATTAAATTTTATTAGAAAGCTTTAAAGGGGAGGGAGCCCTACCCTACCCTATCTAGTAGAGAATGACTCAAACACTAGGTCTGGATGGGCCGAAGAATAGTCACAAGACTAGTTTACCAAGGCTAAGATGAGCCCGTTGAAAGTATTTACGGTCACAAGTAAATTATCTACATAATCTCCTTGAGGAGAAGGATTGCAGATTGAAATTTTGTAAATTATCATCATGGATTGCAGCAAATGAATCATATTTCTACCTTGGGGGAACGATAACCACTCCTACAAGAGTGGGATTATGATGATAGGCGCTAATAGAAAGACTTGGATGTGAATGAACTGAATAGGTTGCACGGTTGCCTACAAATGTGGGCTTATGAAGCCTTTGGTAATCACAATTGCTGCTTAAATAAGAGATCAAGCCTTGTGAGTATATTTCCCCATGTCTATAAGTCTTATGGAAGTATGTGAGGTCAACTTACTTGTAATGTCTTAACTAAAAGATGCTATTGGGATAACCCTTTTAGCAAAGTAAAAAGGATCCCTATGGGATGAGAATAACCTTCATGAAAGAAGTAAAGTGACATGAGCAAGTTTAGGAGGTCATGGATGTGCTAAGGGAGTGTATATCCCTAATAACTTAAGGGTGTGCCTATGCAATAGGTAAGCAAGCATAATATGTTTTCACTGCATGCATAGGTGAAATGTTTTGTGCGCAAGGATATGCTAAAATGCATATGGAAAAATATTAAACATGCAAATTAGGCATATTATAATTTATGGTGGGTTGTAAGGTATGGTCTATTGATGGACCTTTTAAATGAGAATGACCTTATGTCAACATGAGTTAACAACAAGAATGAAATTTTGATAATGTTGTGGCCTATTACCTTATTAAGATAGGAATGTAAGGATTAATGAGATACCTATGCAAGGTCTGATTAAGGAGGTGTAAGAACACCTTTAAATGACTAGTGGATCATATTAACATCTAGAGGTGGATGGTATCCATATGGATATGGCTTGGTATACTTAGATAGAAATAAGAGGGAGTTTAGGAAAATATTCCCTTGTAGAGATTTGTTGACCAAGAATGAATTAAGGCATGAAGAAGAGACTAGAAGTGGTTACCTTACTGCCTTGGGTAATACAATAAATACCCATTTGAGTTATAATTTATGGAAGGTTTTTACAGTAGAAAGGGGGAAAGTGGCCCTTGCTAGTTGTTTCCATGTAGAGAGGGTAGCATCCATATGAATTATGGTTGTGAGACTAGTCATATGATTGATTGTAATCTCTCACTAAAGAACACTAATATTAAAACTAAAATATCAATGTGAATGAATGAGGTAAAAAGGTGCAAGTGACGCACCTACATATATACAAATATATGTATACATGCTTAAAAATATAGTATGTCTACCTCATCAAGTAGGTTGTGAGGCAATATGTGTACTTGTCATATATGAGAAATGCCATGGATGCATGGTTAACCCTATGTTGGAGGGTCTAATTATATCGATGGAATAATAACTTGAGGAGGATGTATCCCATTTCCTTGGGAAAGCTAGAATAAATTGTTGAAAGAATAAATGAACAGGGATGCTCTATTGTCATGATAAAAGGAAACATGATTATGCCTATAAGGATTGCATGTGGTTAAGTGAATTATGAATGTAATTTAACATAGCAATGAATATGTATGGATGAACGATATAGATGAATAATAAATATGCATGCTTATATCACTTATGGAATTTTGAGTAAACCTATGAAATAATGAAGGTAAG
>SNQJ01S0009551.1:62634-80204 GCA_010110895.2 Picea sitchensis
AACATTCCTCTGACCCAGAGAATTTAATTACTAGCCAAGCTGGTAGTTGGGAAGTCTTCCTCAAAGATTTAATGAGGCAATGGGTAGAGTACCCATATGAAAAATTCCTAACCCGACCCATAAAATTGGGATTTGGACCCACAAAATCTTGCTGAGGAAGGAAATAAAAGGTAGGAGATTCATGGTTAGAGAGGGGGAAGGAAAGAGGAATGGGTATGGTGATCATTTCTGAAGAGGGAGAGCATGTGCAGCTCTTTGGTTTTTAAGAGAACTGAAAAACTAATTTGTTTTTGAGTACATGAATGGTCGGGAAATGTTTTTCTAACCAAGCAGATAAACCAAGGTTCAAAGAAGATGAGTGACTGAGGAAGCACTCATTGATGAATAACCTATGTCCTTGGATGTTGCTGAATAGAAGGAACATTTTCTCTCAGAGCATCATGATCTATCTAGGGGGTGGCCAATGGTAAATCCATCTAGGAGTTGTTGTGCCTACGGTTGGGAGGAAAAGGGCACCCCTTTCAACAATTGCATCATTATCTGGTTTCTAGATAAGTATACATTGCTAAATCTCTGCAGTGTTAAGTCCATAAATACTTATAGACTGTGTTTTAGAGAAATATGAGTTCAATTTTTTGTTAAAAGTGCCTTGTGAATTTTGGGTGTGAATGTGAAAATGTTACAACTGAGTTTTATGTTGGGAACAACTTCATATTGTGACATCCTGTGCCAAATTCTGGGAGTGAATGTTGTGGCTGACTTAGTTTCACAATTTAATTCATGCATAGGAAATGATGAGTGAACAATTGAAGTATTTATTAAGCATCAAGAGAGAGAGAGAGAGAGAGAGAGAGAGAGAGAGAGAGAGAGAGAGAGANTAGTATGTCCTCAAATCTTATGCTAGAAAACTAAGAGGATATCAGACCTGCGTGGACTTTAGGAGATAATCCCAAATAGGGAAAAACATTAAAAGTCTCTATAAATAGGTATTAAGGAAAAATAAGTAGGAAATAAACATGAAATTTCCTAATTGAATTAAAATACAAAAGCTCTCAAAAATTCTATTTGGGTATTAATAAACAATTATGCTAAACTTGTGTTGAATTTCCTACAAATTTGGGAGGATCCCTTAAATTGTGGTAGGTAGTAAATTTTGGTAGAAAGGTAAAATTACTGTGGGGGAAATTCTTGGTCTTAGGACCAATTTCCTTAAATTTTAGTAAGAATGGTAAAACACAGTAATAAGGAAAGAAATGCATGTAAATAGGGGATTAGTAATCCTTGGTAAAAACCATTGTTTTACCATTGAGAATTCCACTCCAAGAAAATATATTAATATGGAAAAATAATATAAACACATAATTTTTTCGTGAATATAGGTGTATATATGTAAATGCATTTATGTATTTATATGCTTTTGTGGGCAAAGTTGAGCAATTGGTAAATTTCTTAATTTCTTAACATGGTGTGCGAGTAATGGATATTGGGAGTTTCTTCCTTATGTGTAAAAGTTTTTAATTGCATTGAAATTTCCTAGTTATGAAATTCATAATTTACTCATACAAGATAGATGATTCTCGGAGAAACTTCATTAATGGAGTTATATAAATTCTCTTATTTTTCTTCTCAATAAAGAAGTATGTATAAAATGCATAATTCTTAAATTATTAAAGGCTTGGAAAATATATGTATCTTTCTATATTGCGTGAAAATTTACTCTGAAGGCTTCAACTTGTGATGAGAATTATGTTCTAAAAGTTTCAATATATTATAATTAACCTTTCTCCACCGTAATTGGTTGTCAGATGGCTGAGAGGTGAGCACGTGAAGAAGGTCCGAATTACCGGAGATTAAATTAAAACATGAAACATTATATATATATATATATATATATATATATTCCTTTTTATTCGAAGCCTACTTTTCAGAGTTATGAACAGAGCGCACAAATACCAAGACCGAAAGTCTATTCAGAGTTGACTATTCAGAGTGGGTGGGAGGGAGTGTCATAAAAAACCCTGAAGCTATCAGAGCGATGACATGGGTGTTATAAAGTTCTAATGGAATATAATAATAGTAAACCCTACTTTCTTATGATTGGGGTCAGAGTGTTGAGAGGAGTACACACCTTTCATGTCCGAATTGATTTAAATATTCAATAGCATTATAATGTTATAATATTATAAGTTCTTAATATTGCTCGTGAAGGAGGTTTAATTACTTAAATGATTTATTATGTTAAATAATCACCTGGGTTGGTATAAAATTTAATATATAATATATGGGCACAAGTTTCAAAGCCTTTCCGGTGCTAAATACTTTTGGAGTTGACTCTTCAAAGTATTTGGAAGGGGGCATGTAAACAAATTTCGAACCCATCGGAGCGATGACCAAAGTTTTAATAAATCCCACGCATAAATAATTTAATGGTATTAAACCTTTCCCATGTGTGATTGGTGTTCATAGTAGAGAGAGGGGCACACATATTTCAATAGTGAAGACATTGGAATATGGTTTGAATTGAAGTAATACAAAAATATCAAATTGAATATATTTAATCTTTTTTCCCCCAATTAATAAATAAATGTGCATATATTAATATATATGTTAAATCACATGAAATTTGGTGTGGGTAGTGAATTATAAACATTAATTGAGGTTAATCAACTTAAGTATATTTTGGCCTAAATAACCTTAACATGTTAAGTAGCGAGTTATATACATTAATTAAGGTTAACCAAATTAAGTTTGTTATGGCTTAATTAAATTCATTGTGTTATAATATAATTACTCATAATTATCATATGAGTAATTAATTGAATTAGTGCTAAACTACTTCTAAGGGGGAGAAAGTGAAAGTAAAACCTCAATAATTACTGGGCCATGAGTATTAGGATAAGTAAAAAATAATTACTGGATAATTAGTTTGTGGAGAACAATTATCCTTAATGAGGTTTAAGTAATTAGTTACCAAAGAATGGTATTCTATGAAATATTAATTAAGTATTTTAATTGGACTATAGGAGAGGGACAAATATCATTCTCCAGTCGAGCAAGCCTAAGCACTATATGGTGATATGGCAGGTTGATGTTGACTAAAAGCGTCAGTGTGATGACGCGTGTTAATCTTCAATTGGTTGACGAGTTGAATGGGGCCCAGTGGGCTTGGTAAACCTCAGGCCCCGAATGGATCCTAACCATAGGTCGAGAGATCTTGCATGCATCGAGACCGTCCATCAAAGGAAAGGGAATATTCCTCGATACCTTGGGTTTGGAGTGGAGAGACTACATGAATTGCTCAAAATCTGAATGGATGGTATCGAGGGGAAATATTCCTTGATACCATATTCATCGGAGGAAAGCGAAGAGTGTGCTAGGAGGAGGCCTAAGTTATGATGGATGCAGGCATGTGTGGATTGAAGTTCCACTGTGGCAGGCTAGGCTAGTGCCACATAAAGACCAGGGTGTTGCCACATCGGTTGGCATGGACAATGAGAGGTCAAGAGGATGTCACGTGGCAGTAAGAGAGATGTTGCCTATGTAAACCCGAGAACTTTGAAAGGTCACAACCTTCATTGCAAAGCTCATTTTTGACTGAAATTACCGTCATTGGAAATATCTTTATGAACATAAGACGATGGAGCTATGATAGAGGTGATTCAAGACTACTATAAGAAGTGAAAATTTAATACCCCATCTCCTAAAAGGTACTTAGGTGGTTGGGTGTGTGACAATAGTTGTCTAAGGCCGTAGGAATAAGAAATTATTGGAGTTCCCCTGGGATCACGAAGAGACTCTCCCTTGGTTTTTCCACCCTAGGATTATTCTTTGAAGCCCCATCAAACAAAATGGAAAAAGGATCTCTATTTCCTAGTCATGAAATTCTTGCCTCTCCTTTCTAATCTGCCACAAAGGGTAGCTAATTGATATAGGACTGATAAGATGAAATGCTTCTTTTCGAAGGTTGAATTGTTTTAACCATAGCTCCTCCACACTCTCCAAGGCTTGATCTTCAGTTTTAATTCTAATTTTGAGATATTTCGAAAGAATGGATTTAGCTTTGGCCGCTATCATTGCTAGCTTGTCCCAAACATGATTAGAGTTTCCTTATTCCTAGCCAACTATATCTTCCAACATATGTACTTTAGAAGTGGATTCCATACCATTTCAATATTATTTTTATTTTTAAAGGATATTTGGTGGTTTCTGCTCCAAAGCGTGACCATCTTATTCTAAGAGTCTATCCATCATACTCGATGACTTTTTCCAACAAAGGCACAAAGCCAAACTTCTTTGAATATACCGCACTTGAAATATAAATGTTGGATTGTTTCTTTTGTTGAAGCACATAATTCACATCGAGAGTGCCCTGAGATACCTCTTTTTCTCAAATTCTTTGCAATTAGAAGCTATCCATGGGTCATGATTCAACAAAAAGTGTAAATTTTAGGGAGCTCGTCACTATTCCAAATTTTTTTCCATAGAGGGGAACATTGAGGCATTAAAAGAGAAGCCATCAAAGAAAGGTATCCATCCTTTACCCAACATGAACATTGAATATTATCCCCATACCCTATAGTCTTTTACACTCAAATTCGATGGGGTGCAACCATTAATAGCTTGGTAAAAAGCGAGAATCGAAGGTCACTTGGGCACCAAAGGTTCTCCAAAATTCCAACTCATCCACTTACCATAATATTCATCCCAAACTGAGATATCATTCAAGGTTTCCAGATTAACACTATCCATCCACACTCTAATAGGAGACAAGTCATTTTTAGTGGAGAATGCTTCCTTCCCAAGATTGTTGTCATCCCAAATTGAGATCTCCTTCCCATTTCTCGGTATCCATTTGAGCTTTGATATTTCTAGGGGTGTCACCAATTTCAAGAGTTTCCAAATGTGTGAGCCTTTTTGAGACTCCACCAGGTTCTCTATGCACCTATTTCTTATGCCCTTGAAGAATTCTTTCCACAAGATCTTCTTGCACCATTCTATTCTGCTAGTGATCATTCTCCACAATAGCTTGGATCCCATTGCCAAATTCAAAAAATATGGATATTTTATTCCCAAACTAAATTTGTCCTTTGGAACTTTTGTTGTCTTCCAATTTATAAGATGATAGTTCGTTATATTGGACTTACCCCCTTGCCAAAGAAATTTCCGAATGTTGAGACTGATTTGGTTGATGATACTAACCGATGCTAGCATGACTAGACACTGGTATATAGGGAGGGCTAAGAGTACTGATTTTATCAAGACCACTCTACATGCTAGGTTCAACCATTGGGATTCCCACTATCTAAAACTAGTTTTGATTTTATCAATGATGTTCAACTAAGATTGTGAGGAAGGATTATTGAGAGCAATAAGAATCCAAAGATACTTGAAATAATACCAATTTTTAGATAATATAAATTGAAATTTTTTGGAGTTGGAATGCATTACCTAGTTATTAGCATTCCAACCAAAATTTTCATACTTCTGATGATTTATTGCCCCTCCACAAGTAATAAGAAAATATTCCAAAACCTAATTGAATCTGGATGTGATAATGATGGAGGCACTTCCAAGGAGAAGAGTGTCATATACACTTTGTGAATGGTTCAAACTCTTAACACCCCACACAATCTTGATTCATGGTAGATTCCCATTAATGCATTCTACTTCTAGTTTTTTTCTTAATGGGTTGACAATGATGATATAAAGGAGAGGGGGAAAGGGGAAGCCTTACCTCAAGACCCTTCTCCTTTGAAAGAAAGAAGTGGGTCTTCCATTAACCAATGAGGCGATCCAAGGGGCACCGATGCAAGAAAGTATCCATTAAATAAAGGAGAAGTTGAAACCAAACCTTGTCATTACCTCAAAAAGGAAGGAGTGCCTCACTCTATCAAATCCATTTTCCATGTCCAACTTGATAATAATTTCTTTCTACCTATTCTCCTTACTTGAGTGGATGAATCACGTACCTAGGTTCCCACTTGAGTCACTCTACTACCATTTTAAGCTTCGATACCATAATGTAGCATACCCATCCTCCAAGTTGAGATATGCCACATAAAATTTCACTCTGATAACCTCATCAACCAATCCCATCAAGCTTTGTAAAACTCCCATATATTATGCCCTGCATGTATTACAATTATGAGGCCTAACAAGCATACAATACTATGCATAATCATGTATGACCATAACTAAACATACTAATTAACCATCAATGCACTGTGCAATCTATTCATTAAAACACCATGGAAAAATAAACACATTACATYACATTATACAAGCAATTAAGCATTCATATATATGGTACTCATCTTTAAAAGAAGCACCACCTAGATGTAGACCTCATACATTCCTCCCAAATTCARACGATGTTGTTATATCTCTCAACAATAGGTCATCCTCGAGCCAGGGCTATGACTCTGCTAGGGAAAATTCACTCACAGAGGGAAACTAAGGTCTAACAACACACAACTCAAGGAAAGACCAATGGCACAAACTCTAGCAATAGKTCCACCTCACAACCTCTCATTCCCCTTAGCCTRTCCCACCCAAGGAAATGTACCCCCTTCTCTACCACCAAAGTTGATCCGGATTTAGGAGCGGAACAAACTGATTAACATAATGAATACAATAAACATAGAKATATGAAGAACAACACATATATCCAATGAACAATATCTTCTATTGAATAAATGAAATAKGCTGAAACTGTAAAACTRCAGRACTGAAACACTTGCTCGAATGGTGGTAGCTATCTCTGAGAAGAGATGTGGTTGCTACRCACATCCGTCTAATAAGAATGATTCCAATGAGGCTCCAAAGGTATTTTTGATATTACTCATGAATTCCAAAACCCTAGACATCCAAAAACCTAACTGTAGGAGGTGAAATGCCAAAAGTCATGTGGGTCCCTATGGGTTAGTTGGTACATCAACTTCTCAAGGTCGTAAATTTTGCATACAACCTCCGTTTTAGGCACATGATAGCCCGTTGGAAAGGTATTTCAAATAACTACACATTATGTTGTCAAAATTTGACTCTGTCTACGGTTTGACTATGGTGAGCCAAAAAACATTGTTTAGGGCTCCAAAATGGCCCTGGAAGTACGAGAAGATGTGTTGACATGAAAACATACAAAATAATCCAATTGGATTAGGTGAGAGGCCACCAGTATCCACCTGGAATATGTGTAGGGCTTCAGACAACCCCATAAGTGTAGAACCCACAATTACAAAGAAGTACATAAGAACGTGCTCAACTAAAAACGGATAAGAGGAGCCAGTTGGAATAGGTGGGTGGCCACCAATATCCACCTGGATCAATCCTCCCCCCTTAGGAATAAATGGTATCCATTGCATTGAGTTCCCCCATAAGGTGAGGAAAATTCTGTTGGATTTGGCCCCGGGTGAGATACTTTCCTTGGTGTAGGAGTTTCCCTTCCTTCATAACCCGATAAAGCTCGATCCTCTATTGGTGAGTGCCCTTGACTTGTGTGTCCACTATCTGATCAGTGGATGCTTGTTCCATGTAGTCAGGGTTGAGCTCTATTGGTGTCATCTATTCTGCGATCTCTGAGGTGTCTAATAATGGTGGAAAATATGGCCGAAGGAGGTCCACATTGAACAATGGGTGCAAGCCAAGGAAGGGTGGAGTGTTGAGTTCAAAAGCATTGCTACCCATGACCTTGGTGATAGTGTAAGGCCCATAGAGAAGTGGGCAGAGCTTCCGATGGGGCCCTGTGAGACACTCCTTCTGCAAATGTAACCAGACTTTGTCTCCAACCTTAAACTAGTACGATACCATGTGTTTCTCATGGCGCTGCTTGTACTTAACATTGGATTTATGAAAAATCTCCTGGACGTGTTGGCGGATGTGCTGACCGCTCAATGAATCCGGTGGCTTTTTCGATCTCAGACTAAACATGGGAAGAGTCTGTCTGTGTGGTGGCAAGAGGTAGTGCAACATCAATGGGATCCAAGGGTTGGAATCCCAACCCCACCTGAAATGGGCTATGGTTGGTGGAGCTATGGAGAGACATGTTGTAACTGTGTTAAACATAGGGGAGACTCTCATCCCATGTACGTGGATTCTTAGAGTTGTACATTTGCAGGATGTGCACAGTCATCCAATTGACGACCTCTATTTGGCCATCTGTTTGGGGGTGGAAAGCAGTGGATTTAGTGAGCTTGGTGTCCAACAGTGACCAGGGACTTGACCAAGATGTGCTGAGGAACCTGTTGTCCCGGTCGGAGATGATGGTTTGTGGTATCCCAAAATGGAACCACACTCATTCAAAGAAGATCTTGGTAGTATCTTCTGCTGTGATATTCTTCTTGCAGGTTGTGAGGATGACCATCTTCGAAAACCGATCAATGACCACAAATACACAGTCATTGCCTTGCTTGGTGGATGGAAGGCCAGACATGTAATCCATTGAGATGGATTCCCAAGGATTCTCGGTAGTAGGAAGAGGGGTGTATAAGCCTTGCTTCTTGATGGCTGGATTGGCAATGACACAAACAATGAAAGATCCGATATACTTGTTGACGTCATGTCAAAGTTTTGGCCAATAAAAATGTTTCTGAAGAACGACCATAGTTTTCTCCACACCAAAATGTCCTACCATCTGACTGTAGTGGGCTTCCCAAATCAACTTTGCACTCTTGCTTATAGGAACACATAAATGGCCCATATGGCATAATAGTCCATTCTGAATGTGAAAATCAGTGATAGTCGTGCCTATACCCAAGAGCTGATAGGTGGCGGTGAAGTCTGGATCTTGCTGATAAAGTTGGGGCCACTCATATGCCTCATGTCCACATGAATGGAGCATAGTGGTGAGTGTAGCCACGAGAGGTCGACTGAGGCAGTCAACAACATGATTTGAGATCCCTGTCTTATACTTGATGTTGATATGGAACTGCTGCAGGTAGGTGGACCACTTCTGATGGCGGTTGTTCTGTAATTTCCCCTGTGTTTGTATGAACTGTAGAGGCTTGTGATCAATGTGGATGATCGTATCCTTTCCAAGAATGTAATGTTTCCATTGACGACATGCTTGTACAATGTAATATGTTTCTTTGTCATAGGTGGGGTATTTTCGAAAAATATCTGAGAGTGTCTCACTATGGTATTCCATCGGATGACCATGCTGAGTGATAGTTGCGTCTACAACACAGTCAGATGCATCAATCTTAATCTCAAACGATTTTTGTAGATATAGCAAGGAGAGTACTGAAGCTGAGCACACGCGATGCTTCAGATAATCGAATGCTCATTGTTGTTCCTTCCCCCACACGAACTTTTCCCTGCCACCTCCCTTGGTCACCTAGTTGAGGACCCATGCAATATGGGAGAATCCTAACACAAACCATCGGTAGAAGTTGGCCAATCCGAAGAAGTTGTGAAGCTCGGTTAGTGTGGTTGAGGCTGGCTAGTCACAGATGAATTGGATCTTAGCTGCTTCAACATGTACCCCATGCTCATCAACAATGTAGCCTAAGTATTGGACCTTGTTCATGCCAAAAGAGAACTTTTCCAAGTTGGCATATAGCTTGTTCTGCCACAGAGTGCTCAAAACCTGCTGAATATGCCACATGTGCTCCTCCCAAGTTTTGCTGAAGATGAGGATATCATCCAAATATACCACCACAAAAGAGTTGGTGAAGGGTCTCGATACATCATCCATCAATCTCATGAAAGTGGCTCGTGCATTTGTTAAGCCAAAGGGCATGACCAATCATTCAAAGAGACCTTATTTATATTTGAAGGTTATATTCGATACATCAATTGGTTCGATGGGAACTTGGTGGTTGCCAGAATTTAGGTCAATCTTGTTGAAGAACTTTTCTCCCTTGAGTTGGTCAAGAAGGTCATCAATCCTGGGAATTGGGTACTGGTTCCTGACTATGATTTTGATTAAGGCTCTGTAATCAATGTATAGTCGACAATTCCCATCCTTCTTCGGCACTAGTACAATCGGGCTTCCGCAAGGGGAGGAGCTGGGTATGATGTGCCCCTTTTGAAGAAGCTCTTGGATCTGACACCTTATTTCTTCATTTTCAATCAGCGAGTGATGATAGACTGGTCCATTAGGTAGAGGTGCATCGGGAGTCAGATCAATTGGATGCTTGACTTGGCAGTGCGTCGGTACCTCAGTGGGTGAGGAGAATATGTCTCTGCATTCTTCCACTAGATTCTGTTGCAAAAAGAGGCTCTATGTAGAGGCCACAAATAACAAAGAAGATGAACTTCCCTATCTGTGAAATGAATTTACGACATTGTTTAGAATAGATTAAAGAAATATCGGTAGGCGATGCTACCTCCGGTATCCTGTACAATTATCTACCCAAAGTAATAGTAACACTATGAGGTCTAGAATCATACACATCATGATGCTTCCAGAAATATGGTTTTCGTAAAAGAACATCACAAACTTAAAGGGGATCAATATCACACAATACCTCATCTTTGAAAGGCTTGATGCCGTAGGGAAAACGACATTGTTGGATGAAACAAAGATCTCTTCCTTGGCAAAGCCAGTCGATAGTGTAGGGTTGCGGGTGTGGTGTCATTGGTAGGTCTATTCGCTTGACGACCTCTGCTGAAATCAGGTTCTTCTAACTGTCGCTATCAACAATTGTTGGCCCTCGACCAAGTTTTGAGAAAACCTTGGTCACGTTAGGACCACTTTTGGACTTCAATAGGCTGGTCGAAGATGGAGTGCCCAGGCGGAGCTGAGATCGCGGGTCTCACTCATTTTGAGGGCTTTGTAAGGGGTTTTTGTAATGGGTTATGGGATGTCGGCCCATGGGTTTACCCATGTTTAGGCCTTTTTGTAAGGAATTGTAAAATTATAAATAGATAAGAATGTATGGTAGAAGTAGTGAAGGGAATAGCTTGCAAGGCTAAGTGCAAGTAGTTTTGGGTTTCTTTGTGTAAACAACTTGTGTATGTAAGGCTCTGTGCTTGATAGAGAAGTTGGCTTTGTGCTGTGACCTCGTTTTGGGAAGGAGGATCTTGTGCTTAGTGCGCAGATCTCCTGTCCTCTGCAAAGCTTGTCTCTGTGGCTTAGTGCACAAGTGCAGATGGACATAAGATACTGAAGAATAATAAAGAAGACGAAGCAGTTGGTGGACGTAGCCCCACACTGGGGTGAACCATGTATATCTTGTGTATTTTGATGTGGTTTATACTGTGTTGCTTATATTCTGAATCTGCTTAGTGCTTTGCTTATTTTGTATGTTGGATAGATTTAATGTTGCTTAGTGCTTTACATGTGCTTTATGAATGAATGCTAGATCTAACTCAGTGCTATGTGCTAAATGATTGAAGTTCTTACTCTTTACTGTTATTGTGTCGATATATCTTAGGGTTTGTTCTGCGATGTTAATGAAGCTAATGAGTTAATGAATATCATATTGTAGTGTTAATATAATCCTCTACGAAGTGTTTCTATCACAGATCTGAGTCCCAACTTGGTTACAGATACCTAAGTCCTGTAACCCCCCCTTCTCCTACCTCGGGTGAGACTTCGTCTGCTTCGTAGGTATTGCAGAAAGGGCAAGTAGTTAGGGTTTTGTTGGTGCGCTGTTGAAGCGTTGAAACTTGGGTCCACCCCTATTCGAACAAATGGTTCTGTTGCCAGGACATGAAACTATGATTGTTGGGAACTGAAGAAAACAAAAGCTATATGCGTAGATCTGCTGCTGTAGTTCGCAGTATTTTGCTTGACTTGCGAACCTTTGTGCTAAGAGAGAATTTCGATCTGAAGAAAATAGGTAAGATCTTAAAAGAGGTAAAGCTTTCTACTTTGATAAGAGTAAGATAAGTGAAAATATTTGTTTCGAAAAGCATGAATTTAAGTATGTTAAAGAGATTTTGTCTTAGTCTGAAAGTTAGGGCACATTTGGAAGAAAAAGTTGATCTAAGTAAAACTAATAGAAATGAAGAAAGATATGTGATTCCTATGCATAGAAAGAATTTTTGGACTAATCAATGGATGCAGGAACCTACAAGAATCTTTGCAGATCGCAGGTCCAACACTGTGATCCCAGTGCACAATACAAAAGAGGTTGGGGAACATACAAGAGAAAGAGAGGATTGACACTATGTTATAATTGCAGAAGACCAAGACATCTTGCTAAGGAATGCCCTGGTATAGGTCCTATTTGTATTTGTTGTAAAATTGTTGGTCATGAGGTTGAGGATTGTCCAAAGATGATTTCTAAAGTTGAAAGGATGAACATGAGTCAAGAAAAATATCAAGAGACTAAGAGCATGTTAGAGAATCATAAAGAGAAAGAATCAGAGAAATCTCAGACTATGTTAGTACAATTGAAATAAATGATGAATGATCACAAAGATGCCAGTTTATGAGAGACCCTAAAAGTAAAACAACACATAAGTACAAGAATAGAAGACTATGACATAGACTGTGTCTTGGATGAAGAAACACAAGTGAATATTATGACAGAAGAAACTTGGGAAATTTTTGGAAATCCTATTGTGGTACCTTCATTGGGAAGAATAAGCTTGTTTAAAGGAAAGATGATAACCCTATGTGGAAGAATTACTAAAGTACCTATTATTTTTCATGGAATATCGATTGAAGAGGAATTTGAAGTCATTAAGTTTATTGAGAACAATGCCCCTTTCCCACTTTTGTTAGGAAAGACTTGGATTGAGAAGGATCAAATCAGAAGGAAAGCAGAGGAAGAAGCTGCAGAAAAGAAAAAGAAAGAACTAAGGGATTTCATAGCTATAAAAATAGACCGACTAATAGAAGAATGAGAAGATAAGTTGAAGCAACAAAGGGAAAGATAATTAGCTGTTGAAGTTGAAATAATGCAAGGAGGTTTGAAGGACTTATCCATGCAAGAAAGAATAATACCCACCCTGGAATTAGTAAGAGAAAGGATATTAACTTTGAACCCTTTGAGAGCACATCAGCAATGCGAAGTCACTACGCTAGGAGAAGATAAGAATAAGAATGAAAAGAGGATTCTAGAAACAGTCACAGAAACTCCAATCACAGGAAAGGAGGCAAGGAAGCTCAATAATAAGAAATCCAAGTTAGAAAATCTACAGGAAGTTACAGAGAATAGATGGAAGACTTCACAAGTGGCAGGTTTGCAGGATTTGAACCTCGCCGGAACAACAGAACCACAAAGAATGAGACTTCGCTCGGGTGAGGCTATATGACCATTGGAGGTGCCCCGCCCATTAGAACGATGCTCCAGAACGGCTAGAAAACACATTCATGAGATTTTGGACGTTGAGACCACGCCATAACGGACAAATTCACATTGATGGAAGCAACCCTGCCCGTTGGAGGAATCCGTTATGATGCTCACTTATTTAACTCGTTGGTCACTGCGCTGGGACCACTTTTTTCCACCTGTGATTAAATGAGCTATCATAGAACTGATTGTGTGTTGAACTCTGATTTCAAAAGCTAGACATCACCATCCAGTTGTATACCCTGTCTGTCCGTTCGCCTACATTGACCTACCTGTTTTAAAAGTGAGAATGTCCGACGAACGCACTGAGTTAGAGAAGTCTGTAGAGGAGGCTCTTAACAAGTTTATGGCTGATAGAGCTATGTATGAAGGTATCCAGACATCATCGACTAGGGGACTGCAGGCTTCTCCTTCGACTGGACAACGTTCGGTTCGTACCAACCCTGCGACCGAGCAACGAAGTAAGCATCACAACGATCTGGCTAATGCGAAACAGATCCCATCGATATTAATAGAGTATATCCTACATTTGGATGGTGCGTTTTACCGCGAAAGCATTCCTCGAGACTTTGAGTACACTCTGATCACCGTGTACATTCCGAAGGGAATATGCGTAGTGGGAAGTCAGTTGGGACAGATCCCGCTACTGAAGAACAACGACTTCAACCTTAGAGATAGAAATAACTATGCTATGTTAGCGCCCCACAGATACCTAATGAAGTCAACTGGGAAGAAGCCTAACATTATCTCCCAGCCATGGATTAAGGAGCTAGCGCAATGCACTGTTGATCTGAACCCGAGAACGATAAGTTTCCAATAATTGGTTGTTTCTATCACTCCTTCAAAAGGGTTTGTAATAGATCGTTTTACTTGAGCGATTTCCAATTAAAGGTAAAGTTGAAGTCTTATGTGCTTGAATTCAAAGTGAATGAAACCTCTTTAGTTTTCCTTATGTGCAATATTTCATGCTTTCTTTTAACATCCTATGTGCAGAAATTCATGGAAGAACAACATAAGACCATACACATAATGGATAAGACACTTCACTTGATAACAGAGTTCACCCTTGCAGTGGGCTTCCTCTCCGGGTCATGCTCCAAAGCCTAACTACTTTATTCTTCTCGATGTAATGATGTCTCTCCTTTACAAGTTGTAAGGCCAAAGTCCCTCTTCAGTGACAACAACAAGAGATAGAAATGTGATCAGGAATGTATCAACTTCACAAGTTCTACTCATGAGGCATCCATGATGCTGACATGGACATCATTCCCACATACTCAATATGTAAAAACATGAAGAATAAAATATGACCCCCATCAACATGGAGCCATCAAAAGCCTTAGATCTGCTGCTAAGATCCAAAACATAAATTGGCCACTTGTCATGCAAGTGCCACAATTTCTCTGTCACATATAAATGATTGATTTGATGTGAAAGAAGATAAGAAACAAATAGATAGAAGGAATAAGCTGATATTGTTGCCTTGCTACAATCTCTCTCTGATCCTTCAGACCTATAACATGCATGCTATGTTGCAAAATTTAATGACAAAACAACATAATGAAAATCATGCTTACATTGGATTCTCCATAGATTAGCTTGTTGATTTGAAGCTCTGCTGCAAAAAAAAACCTCGTCATTGGATTCACGTCATCGAATCACCTAAAAATGACTGTCAAATCATCTCCATCGGAGTCAGACACTTTCACGCCCAAGAGACATTGCTTCATCGGTTACCGTGTCACTGCCTCTACAATAAATGACTCATTTTGGAATTAAGATTCTGAGGTTTTTCTTAGATCAGAAAACTAATACCACTACTACGTTTGCGGCGTCATTTTACCTAAAAATGACTGTCTCCACGCCTCAATTTGAGTCGGGCACTTTCGGACCCAAGAAGCAACCTTGCCTCGATTTGCATGCCAATTCCGTACTAGGTCTGTACAGTTTGTATGGATCCATACCAGACCGTACAGTCTGTACCAGGCCTTACAGGCGCATCCACTCTTGTGCTTGGAGTCTTCTGCTCCTGTCCCAAACTCTGGCCAAATCTCCCTTTAAATAATATTTTTTGGCAGTTATGCAATAAGTGCCATCGTTGGTGGAGCGGTTAGTGGAGGCTAAGTTAAGAACTTAGTTGGCGGAGGTCCTGGGGTCGAACCCCATGGGCCTCCCCATTTTGGAAAACCGTTAAAGCTGTTTTGGCTTGCGCTTCTATATTTAGCGGATGGCCACTAGAACATGTGTTAAATTTGACGAGCTCCGCTAAAACTGGCGGATAGTTTAGTAGTGGTTAAATATAGTGGATCTACTATATATAGCAGAATTGCCACCCGATATGGCGGTGGTGGAGTTATGTTAATATAATTTTTTTAATTATTCATTCACGGGGTGACATTGTGCATTTCGGGGGTGCCACACGACGTCTCTCTATTGGGCCACGTGGCAGCCTCTGATTCACCCACCAATGTATGATGACATCATCTCCGTGTCATCCTGGATATGTGGCACCTTCTAGGTGGTGCCACGTGGCCAAATTCGAGTGACACGTGGCAGCCTATGGTGCTTCCATGTGGTATGCTGACATCATCATGACACATGTCACTCTATGTGATTGGCACATAGGCTGTACGGATGTTGATGTCATCCGTACAGATGATGACATCAGCAGTACGGATGCTGACTCATCCCTGCCACTGGGCTGTGTTGACCAGAACTTTGACCGCTTATAACTTTTGATCCGTAACTCTATTTGACGAGTCGTTTGCATTGTTGGAAAGATTGTGACACACTCTTCGTTGTCATGCCATTTTAATTGAATTTTGGGAACTTTGATGTTTTCCCTTTTTCTGTCTGTTGAAGCCATTCTGAGCATCCTGGGTCGATTTTGTGCGTTCTAAGACACTTCTGAAACCTCTGTGATGTTCCCTAGATCCATCTAGATCAACTGTGCTCAACGTGATGAAGATTCCCCATTTTGGTCGACACTAGGAGGTTAACACTTGCGTTAAACTCCTCTTGTCGTGCTACCATGGTAGATACTTGTAGCTTGATTGACGAATTACTATGGATCTGACGCTGATCCAATTGATTACATGATTAAGCATGAAGGGAATTGACCCTCAAAAATTTTACTCAGGGAAGGCCTTTGACTGCTCCCTGGCACAACACATTAAGGAGGCATATGGGGAAGTTGAAAAGGGAAAGTGAGGCTACAAGGTAGCCTCTATCTAGGATGGCGCAATGCTCCTTTCTTTCTAACTCATAGCTGGCAAGCTCGTAAGAAATAACCACCCCACACAGGTCACCGGGTTCGTGGTGGACCTTGCAGGAAAATGTGTGGAGGGCATGCAAATGAATTGGGTGATTTACCTCGTCAACGAACTCGAGAAAGACTTCTGCGAAGCTCAGGATCAGGGATACATGTTCCACTTCAACTAGTTGCTTGTGTTGATCGCATTTGTCGCTTGGAAAATGTCCGAAGGAGCCACCTCCTCAGAGATAGAACCATCAGAGCCGTCGGCCACTATGTTCTCTACCTTGTGGTACACCAATGATATGTTAAAGAAATGGTAGCCAAACTTTGTGTTCCATGCCTATTATCAGTAACTAGAAGTTTCCATTGAAGTGTTTCCACACATGACATCGCGCACCTTGCACCGGTATAGACCACTAACTAAGTTCCGGGCAGATCGACATTTTATCTATATCACTGCGTAGAGAGATGAGAGAAAGGAAGAGTTTCAATCATATTATAAGCTAACAAATGAAGACATGGAGCAGATCATGAAGGAATGGCCAGAGGAGTTCCTTGTATCGGTCGATGATGCAGAACTCTCTGACCCCGACATCATAGGAAGCCCCTTAGTCACCCGGTTCGAGAATGTTGGATAGTCCAGTGAGAAGAAGAAAAAGAAAAAGGAGGAAGTCCAAAATATAGAGACTGATGAGGAAGACAACGCCTCTGAAGGAAATAGATCCGGCTTGCCAGGAGGAGGAGATGACACAAATGGACAAGGAGGAGGGGACGAAGGAGAAAAACAAGGAGAAGGAAAAGCTACATTGCTGAAATATCCCCCTACTATAACACCACAAAAGAGAAAGGTTTCTCCAAAGAAACATTCAGCAAGAAAGAAGACTCGTGCTAGTAAGCCCCAGTTGGAGGCCACGCTTATGGAGGATGACATCGGTCCAGTCCGCAGAGCCATGGAGGATGCTTCAGAGGACCTCTTACAAATATATGGAGCAAAGAAGGAGGAGTTGTATGAAAGAGTCGAGAAGGAACTAAAGGAAATACAACAAGCTATTCATTCAGTTTGTGTAGTA